>JAEANM010021433.1:0-11854 GCA_017656035.1 Myanophis thanlyinensis
GAGTTAATTTAGACCTTGGAGAATGGGAATAATATCAGTTTGCATAAGTTTGAAAAGAAAATTCTAATTTGAAGAGGTCTAAAGAACTGTACTTAATGTTTTAGAATATTATGAGGCACATCCTGAGAAACAACTAGCTATGATATTCTTAGATGCACAAAAGGCATTTGATAATCTAAATTGGCAATTCCTAATTCAGCAATTACAAATTACAAACTTTGGAAGGAAATTCGTAGAGATGATCAGAGCAATATATTCCACTCAAACAGCTAACATAATACTTAATGGTGAAATAACAGGGAATATTAATATTGCCAAAGGGGTTAGACAAGGATGCCCACTCTCTCCTTTACTTTTTATTTTCGCATTAGAGGTGCTACTTATAACCATTAGACAAGAACAAGAAATAACGGGTGTTAAAATAAAAAAGGAAGAATACAAAATACAAGCATTTGCAACAATTTAGTCTTCTTCATAGAAGATCCATTAAACTCTGGGACCAAGTTAATGAGAGAAATACAGGAATTTGGTAAAATAGCAGGGTTTAAAATAAATAAAGATAAAACCAAGTAATAGTCAAATTGCAAATAGTAAAAAAGGTTAAATATCTTGGAATTTGGCTAATGGTTAAATGCTCTTCTTTAAAAGAAGATAATTATGATAAACTATTTCAACAAAGAAAGATTTGGTCATTTGGGCAAAATTACACTTATCATTTATTGGCAGAATTGCAACAATCAAAATGAATATATTGCCAAAAATGCTTTATCTCTTTCAAACAATACCGATTAAATTAGGGAAGAAATTCTTTGGGGAACTGAATAAATTGATAGCCAAATTTGTATGGCTGGGGAAGAAACCGAGGATCAAATTAAAAATATAGCAAAACAGTAGGAAAAAAGAGGGCTTCGGACTTCCCGATTGGGAACTATATTACCAGGCTGCAGCCATGGCATGGATCAAGAACTGAATAAATTTGGACAGTAAGAGGATATTAACACTAGAGGGACATGATTTACAGTGGGGATGGCATGCCTTTCTTTGGGAAGAGAAAGAGATAAAGCACGGCTATTTTCAGAGACATCGACTAAGAGGAGCCCTTTTACAAACCTGGGAGAATGTTAAGAACAATCATTATAGTAAGATTCCAGTTTGGATATCGACCATGGAAGCAAAGATTTATCCCAATGTGCTAAACCAGGTGTGGGCAAACTTTTTGACTCGTGGGCCACAATGACAGGCTCCCCCTTCCCCAGCCCCCCACCCCCACCCTTACTTCTCCTCCCACAGCCCCCCCGTGTGTCTTTGCAGGCATGGGATGCCGAACGCAGCAGCCCTGGAGAAGAAGGTAAGAGGGCAGTGGGCAGGAGCGGGGTGGTGGTGGGTGGGCGTGGCTCCGCAGTGGCAACGCTGGCTCTTCTCCCGCTGCCCAGGTGCTGCTGATGGGGAAAAGCAGATCTGGCAAGACGAGCATGTGCTCCACTTCGCCAACTAAATCCCGCGATGGGGCGCATACTCGTCTTGCCGGAGCCGCTTTTCCCCCTCAGCAGCACCTGGGCGGCGGGAGAAGAGCTGGCATTGCCGTTGTGCAGCCGTGCCTGCCCACCGCCCCCCCACCACTCCTGCCCGCCGCCCTCTTACCTTCTTCATGGCTGCTGCATCCCACGCCTGCAAAGACACTCAAGTGTCAGCGCCTTTGCCGGGCGGCTCCCTGCGGCCCTCCCAGGATGGCTCGGTGGCCTCTTCGGTGGGTGAGGGGCCCGGCAGGTGCGGAAGGGCGCGGAGCGGGGACAGCAGCCACTCTGTGTCATCGTCCTGTGCTTGTAGGCCTGACAGCCCCAGCCTCGCGTAGGTAGTGCGCCCAGCGTCAGATGGCGCGATGCGCCAATAACTGAGGGTGGAACTGTGCCAGAACTAGTTTGGTGGGCCAGATTAAAAAACCCAATGGGCCGGGTGTGTCCCGCGGGCCATAATTTGCCCATGTCTGTGCTAGACATACAAAAATTTTTGTGAAGTATAAAGACCTATTAGACAGTCGAGGGAGACTAAAAACAAATCAGGAATTAAAACAGCAAGGGATTGACATAAATTGGTGCCATATATCCAAATTCAAACTAAGGACTTGGAAAATTACGATTTTTATACAAAGCAAAATTAATTAGATAAAATAATACAGGGTACAGAAGAAAAAATGATTACAAAAGTATACAGTTACTTATTAAAATTTAAGATGGAAGAAGAGACGGTAAAGGAGACAATGATAGTTTGGAGGGGGGAGAAATTTGGATACAATATTCAATTAGAGGAGTGGGAAAACCTATGAGAAAAATATTATAAACTAACAATGTTGGCAATATATAAGGAAGATTTGTATAAAATGTTTTACTGTTGGCATCTACCCCGTGCCCGACTGGCAAAAATGTACCCCAATAGATTGGTAAAATGCTGGAAATGTAAATTCAACTAAGGTACCTATTTTCACATGTAACAAAGCAAGGATATATTGGTGTAAAATCAAAGAATGGCTGGAGGAAATAACGAATCAACAAATTCAATTTAAACCTGAACTTTTTCTACTTGGAATAAAAAGATGGAACTGTAACAAAGAGACATTTTACCTTGTACTACATATCCTGACTGTGGCTGAATTGGCATTTGCGCAAAATTGGAAGCAAAAGAATTAGATTCAAAAAGTGCTCTACTGCACGGAAATGGATAGGCTAACGATGAAACTAAAAGATAAAAAAGAATCAGAATATTATCTGGTATGGGACAAATGGTACAATTAGTTAAGAAATAAATTTCATGTTTAGCTGTATTCGCACTAGTTTATATTATGTTATATTATGTTATATTTAGTCATATTGCACTAGTTTTATATTATATGTTATAATATGCTATATTTAGAGACAAAGAAATATAACCAAATTGTAAGATTTAAGAATATTAGTAACGATATCATAAGGTTGGAAAAAGAAATATGCAAAATGAGAGTTAAAGGTTGGAAACTGCAATAAAAAATTTTGAGCAAAAAAAAAGGAAAAGCAATGGAACAATGGCTAAAATGTTGGTTTGGGACTTATAAAGCAGATACTTTCTTCAGGTGGAGCTCCTGGGTGACTGGTTCAAGCTCACAAGCTTGTTCTGAGAATAAAAGTAGGATAGACCTTTGCTATACTATATAAAATGCAATAATACCAATAGCAATAATGTGCAAACGCTCGTAGTTACTACCTAGAAGATGTTATCAGGAATATTTATACAGTAAGTCCCGTCTCTACATGGGAAAATTCCAACAGGTTCAGTATAAAAACTGAGCTAAACTCTCTTCATTTCATATAAACATGCACACTCATGGAGATGCTTTATAATTTCTGCAGTCAATATTATTTTTAAGTGTGATCATTTACTAAACATTCTATACTTGAGTCATGGACAGAAACCCCCCAGAGCTATTCAAGAATTAACATAGTGTCTTTTGTAAGCTGGTACTTTTTAGGGGGAAAACAAAATCTGGGAAAAACTTTTATCCAAAAATATTATAGAAAATGACGCAAATATAAATTATTCTGTTTAAAAGAATGCTATCTGAATGAATACAGAAGAACTGAAAGTCTCAATCTAGATTATTTTAAAAATATTCTTCATGCTTCACAGTGCTCATGAAGCCGAGTATGCCACTTCTATAATTTTTCAGATAAACTGGAGAATCATTTATGCAGCGGTTCAGGTGAGCTACGTACCACTCTCTTGCTAAGCCACTTCAGACAATGAAAGAATGTTGATAGGAAGAGGAAGAATGTGCTTGACTCCCTATAAAGTTTAATGAGGAAAAAGTTCAAGATCAGCATCAATGTGTGGCCAAAGACAGATCAGCTATTAATTACGTTGAAGAAAAAAATGATCTGGAGAGTTTGAGCAAAATCATTTCTGCTAGACTTTTTAAGGAGTGATAAAAATTGTTCAGTTAACCATCTCTACACCAATGTCTGACTTCAGTGTTTTTCCTGGTATTTTTTTGCTCGAGCTCAGGAACTATGCTTCCTTAAACATGCTAGAAACATTAAATCATTTTTCTGGAAAAAGAAATCTTAATGTGCCTGGAGCTGGGCAAATAATTTCAGATTACATCTTCAGTTTCTTACCCTTTTGTTTAAGATGCAAAAAAGCAGTTTGAATGCTGTTATGTACAATTAAGCGCAACTGATCTGTACTGTTTCGTCACTTGCTGGCCCTTTTTGAGAGGAGAATCCTATGTAGAATTCTTAAAGCAGTTGAGACTGTGGTGTTGGAAGAAATTTCCCTGGTTCATTTAGCTAGGACACAGCACAGATGCTGAGAAGAAATGGATGCAGAAGCCAGCTGTCAGAAAGTGGAATTCTTTTACTGTAGGAAGGCAAGAAGCAAAAAGTGACACAACTCACTTGAGAGCCTTCCTGGCTTGCAAGCAAAGTTGGGGGTGTGACTCTCAGCATTTTATGCTTAATTCCCTTTTGAAGCTCCTGTAGCTTGATGGGGTTTAATGTGTTTCTGATTGCCCTGGGTTTTGTTTTGCTGTTTTCCTGGGTTAATCTTGGACCCAAGACTTTTGTTTTTTCTTGTCCTAAGGGTTAATCCTGTCAGAGGGACAGGAAGAAGGAATTTCCATTTGTCTTGGAGAGTTTATTTTTAGCCTGATTCCCCTTATCTTAATGGCTCTACTTAAGTGTTTCTGTTGTGAGCTCTGTTACTTTTGTAACAACCATTAACAGGGCTGCTCTGGGTTTACCTTTCAGCTGGTGCTTCTTGGTTTTCTTAAAAGAGGAAGGGCTGGCTTGAGTCTCTTGCACTGTTTTTTTGAGGTTTCTGGTGCTGTGAGGTTTCTGGCACTGTCCTTTTGGGGTGTACTTCCACAGTAGGCATCATGTGTCTATTTACAAATACATTTTTATGAGGCAGTTTAGAGAAAAGGTAGATACGAAAAAGGGCAAGGAATGAAAGAAAGAGAAAAGGGTAGAAAACTGTGTGTTCAAGTTTACTGCAGTAGATTCTGACGTGTAATGCCTACTTTTTCTACTGCAACACTTTGAGAAGTTTGCAGGAATGTAAACATTGCTTGATAATAGTGTTGCTGCTCAAGGTGCTGCAAATAAAGCTCTTTTTAAAAAAAACAACAGGAAACATGAGTCAGGTCTCTGCAATTACAGGATATACAACCTTAATTAAAAGATGGACGTTAGCTTCTGTATATTTTATGTTTAGTACCTCTTAGTCAAACTAACACTTAACAAATTGTTTTTTACTGTTCTGATTCTTCCAATTCCAGCACTATCCCAGCAGAAATTCTGTCTGGGCCACCAAATTTAAGTTTAACCTAAAATGTAAGCCAATTTAACTCCTAATACCTCTTGTAGCCACTGCAGCAGAAATCCAGTGGTCTTTTGATCTTTGCCTAATATAAGTTCCATCAGCCTTGAGAAAGGAAGTTTCTCCTCTGAAAAAAGCAGTGGAATTGTAATGATTATTTATTTAAAAGCTTAGACAAAAGCGACTGGATTTTCAAATGACCAAGAAATCTGAGTTTTAGTCTAATTTTTAAAAATCCAAACAGTTCTGTTGCTGCTTAAAAATATTATTTTCAGAGTAAAAACAATACAACTTTCAAGAAGAAAAAGTAAAATGATAAGTAAGAAAGAAAAGATAAAAAAAGAAAAGATATTAAAAAGTCTTCTAATTTTCTTTATATCAATTGTACATAAATTTTTATTTTATTCTCTCTATAGTTATACTGTGGCTCCCTTCTTCCCATGTTGTGCTTTTTGTAATTGTCATAAGTTCATTTTTTTTCAACAAAAAGTCCATGAAGGTTTCCAGTCACTGACAAATGTAGTTGTTATCTGTTCCCAGTCAAACAAGTCCCTTTTGCTACCTGTTTGCTGTTGTTTTCTCATGACATCTTTGGATATATTCTTGTGACCATAGAATGCAATGTTTAAAAAGGAGGAGAAAGAATGAACTATAATAGGTTGCCTAGTTAGTAATATTTGGTAACTGAACTTTTACTAAGTAGTTGTTTCCATATTTTCATCCAGTTGGTTGAAGAAGTGGTGAAAATTTTCATTTCTTTGATATCCAACATTTAGCTGTCTTCATTTATGTTATGTATATAAATAAAGATAGAGCAGAGTAATATGGCTAAATGAATCAAATGTGGTCCAGAGTAGGGGACCTTTGGAAGGTCAGTGATTAGTAAATAAAGTTTAGGGTTTGTTTGTTTTTTAAATGAAAATGTGGCACTGATGAGAAAGTGAGCAAACGATCCAAATTTACATGCCATATTATGATTATATTTTTATTAGACAGAAGTGGTTATACAATCTATTCAAAAATTTGTTGAACAAAATAAATTGATGTGAATAAGCATCTTTCTTTTGGATTAAGAACCTTTTTACTGAGCTTTGAGTTAGTAATGCCTTGGCAGATAACTTTCTATTTTGCTGGCTTCTTTTTCGTATTTTATTAAACAGACCCTCCAAAGGAATGCCTTCATTTTTCCATAACTTTTTAAAAGACTTTTGTTTTCAACATTATTGAAAAGGCCTGCCCTGGAGCTTCCTTGAATGGCATGTCCAGAGTTCAAAGCTATTTAAGTATCACCTACAGAAAGACAGAAGAGATTTCGTGGCCATGTTATGCATTCTGATAAGAACCGTGTATGCACTGATTTTCATTTCCAAGATCTAGACCAGCAAAGTTTTCCTCAGAATTATACATTTTTAAATAATTGCCATAATTTGAACTTTTATTTTGAAATAGCCAAGCAGACTTACTCTTGGTTGCTATTCCTGAATCCCAACATATCTGGAGATAATGGCTTGGGAAAGGATACTTTAGATCTGGCCATAAAAATGTTTGTGCAGAGATTATATTGATTGATTAATTGATTAATAGTCAAGCAAAAAGTTTCATAGTTTCCCACATTTAATATTTTAAATAAACTATCAGTCTTGGGCAGTATGGTCTCTTAAAATTCTCCATCAGACATAGACATATGTACTGTAGAAACGTAGAAATTGGACATAGAAATTGGGTGAATGGTTTCTTTAACTTCTCAAAGAAAGAGTTCCCCCTTAGCAGGAGGAGCTGCATTACTATTGAAGAAGGGCTATTGGCGTAGAGCCCTCTGAGTAGTCCTTCCCACGGGATTGACTGGAAGCCTGAGAAACAAAGGGGCTGCAGGGTCCTGAGGAGAAGACTACACAGTGATGTGCAGTATATGATCTGCAGTACAGTCACTCCATAAGTGCAAGAACCTCTCCCACCCACAGTCACCAACAATATTTTCTCCTTTGAATATCTTAAGTAAATTACTTTCATTAAAAAGATTAAGAACAGGTAGGAAAAATGCAGGAAGATTGGGGCTATAAAATCGGCAGTGACTACATACAAGTCTGACTTGATAATGAGCCCTGGAGGAAATTATAACATGAAAATGGTGGGAAACTGCTTTCTTCTCAAAGAGCGTTTTTATCTAATTAGAAATGGGTGTTTAAAAAAAAAAACCCAGCCGATGCTGACTACCTCCAAGATAAAAAAAATGATCAGCAAGCTAATAGAGCACGATATGCCACTTTTTTCAAGTACAATGAGTCTTATATCCTGGATGAAGATACATCTATCTCGTATTGCAAGCTGAGCTTCACAACCAATTGTCCCTAAAAGTAGTTTCTAGAAACTTGTCTTGCAGACAACTGTGAACATATCCAGCTCATCAGTTTTGTTTTATTGACCTTGATTAAACAATGTTGAGCTTAAGTAATAATATTTAATTGTACAAGTTTATTCAAAGTAATCGAAAGATATAAGTTTAAATTTTATTTTGGTGCAAATCTTAGAGATTGAATGGTATATTGTTCCTCTGTTATATCTGTGATTATTTTGTCTGGGAAAAAAACCCAGTTGGGTCTCTGCCAGAGACTCTAGAGAGAGTCTGCTTGACAGAATATGATAGCATAATTAGATATCCAAAGAGCATGACAAATACCAGGAGAGAAACTACCAGGAGAGTGGTTCATTAAAGGTGGATATAGCAGCACCTTCTTAGGATGATGGATTCTGGTATATCTGTAGAGTTTATCTATTAGTGTAGTCTGATGATTTTATGCATAGGTTTCTTCTTTTCAAGTCCCTGGCTAAACCCAGGATGCACCTATATCTCCTCAGGAAGAGCAGAGATGGTTGGGACCAAGTTGCAGAGACTGTGCTTAAGAGAATCATCAAGCAGTTAGTTTCATTTTTGGTGGCAGCATAATATTGCTTTGTTAAAACTTTAATGACATATCTTTCTATGGTAGCTATGAAATGAGCTTGGCAAATTATCACCTCTTTTACGAAATAATTTATATCTCTATTTAAAAAAACATTCTGAAGACAGAAGTATAGAACTTGTGAGATGTGAAAATGAACAAGGTAATTACTGGAAATGAGCATGGGTTTGTTAAATCATGTTGACAAGCTTTCATTCTTTGTATCAGTCTTCAAAAAAAAAGAAACTATAGCTCAACCTACCAAAAACATAATTGTAAAAGATTAGAAATAAAAATTAAAATAAGAAAGAAAATGGTAAAACTGACCTTGAGGAATATAAATCACCAGAATCTGATGGATTACATCCCAGAGTTCTGAAGGAGTTGGCAGATGTTATCTGAGACACATTGTATGAAACCTTTAAAAAATATTGGAGCACTGGGGAACTACCAAAGAATTGGAAAAGGGTTGACGTGGTTCCCATCTTCAAAAACTGAAAAGAAACAGACCCAGAAAATTACAGACCAATCAGATCATCCCAAACCAATTTTATTTCATTATTTGATAAAGTGACTAAATTAGTAGACCAATGAAATGCTGTGGACATAGTATATTTAGACTTCAGCAAGGCATTTGACAAAGTAGACCACAACCTACTTTGTGGTAAGAGAAAAATATGAGATAGACAACATCACAACTAAATAGATTTGTAACTGGCTGATAAACTGTATTCAATGAGTACTACATCTACATGGAGGGAAGTAAATAGTGGGGTACCACTACAAGATTCCATCTTAGGCCCAGAATTCTTTTTTTTAAAGTTTTTTAAATATTTTTTTCTATAACATCCATAAGTGCTTAGTGAACAAAGCATTGTCCGAGTAAAATTATTTTATACATAATAAAGATACTAATAATATTTGCACATACATAATAATTTATCAACTTCTGATGTTTACATATACATATTAATAATAAGCTATTATGCTATATATCAGCATACTCAGTAATATTTTCCCAATTTCTATTTTTTAATCATAAAACAAGTCCTATATTAAAAAATATTCTGTTATCTATCCATCATCTCTTGCCCTTTTTAGTATTTCAACTCTTACTGATTTTTTAGCAACTCTCACCTGCTCTTCTCCTTGGACTTTATGTCCTTTTGCATCACTCATGTTTAATCTAAGTGTTTCATCTACCTCTACCTCTACTTCTCTCTTACCAATCTTAGGCACACCCCAATATTTCCTTACTTGTGGGAAATCTTCCTCCTTGTCCTCATCTGTATTTTGACATCTTAAAAGATAAAGAACCCTCTCCTTTTCAAAAGTTATTCCTTTCTTTTCTAAATCTTCATCTGCTTGTATCAATTTTTGATTTTTTTTCCTCTGTTCTTTCCTCTATTCCTCCTAACTCCTCTTCTGTTTTCTGAGTTTTTTGTTCATTATTTATTGGCATTTGCTGTGACTCTCCTAGTCTCATCTCTGTACCATGTATCAGTATCTTCATCTCCCTATGATTCTTTATCATAATTTCCTGGATATATTGAAACATCAATTGTATTTCTTTTTGAAGCATTTTTGAGGCCTAGTACTCTTCAATAGCTTCATAAATGACTTAGATGAGGGAATAGAAGTCATCAAATTTGCAGATGACACTAAGCTGGCAGAAATAGCCAACACCCCAGAAGACAAAGCTCAGGATCCAAAAACATCTTGACAGACTTGAACAATGGACCCTATCCAACAAAATGAAATATAATGTGGACAAAAGCAAGGTTTTATACCTGGGCAGAAAAAAACAAAGGTACAGTACAGGTAAGATTAGGCGAAACCTGGCTCAAAAATAGTAACAAAAATAGTAAAGATAAAAGGGATCTTGGAATTCTAGTGGATGATCACTTAAATATGAGTCAGCAGTTTGTGGCAGCAGCCAAAAAAGGTAGTACAATCCTAGGTTGTATAAACAGAGGCATAGAATCAAAATCAAGTGAAGTATTAGTACCATTTTATAAATCCTTAGTAGGGCCACACCTAAAATACTATATTCAGTTTTGGTTACCACTTTACAAAAAAATTGTTGATACTTTGGAAAAAGTGCAAAGTAGAGCAACAAAAATGATTAAAAGCATGGAGAACGATTGCAGGATTTGGGTTTGGATAATCTAGATCAGTGGTTCTTAACCTTTTTGAACGAATCGCCCCCTTGAGGCAATGAGGAAGTTGTCATCGCTCTCCCTCCCCCAACATAACCTCTCAGTTACAACATAGGAAATAATTCTTCCATTTATGCAAACACTTTTTTGCTTTCTTTAAAATTGCCATCAGGACATATCGATGCAAATATTTTATTTCCAATCTTTTCCCCATATCTCAATTGTGTGAAAAATTTTGGTGCCACCCGTCACTTTATTTCCAAACTTTGTGATACACGTATTTCATTATTATCTTATTTATTCAAGACACTTAAATGTAATGACCACTGAAAACAAAATTCAATTGCAAGAAAGTGAAATACCCGAAAAGAAAAACAGTAACATTTAATTATTGAATTACATGTAAAATTTAAGACGCAAAAAGAAATATAAAAAGAACATAACAAACCGCAATGCAGGAACTAAGAATTTCAAGACAAAAGCTTCTGAAATTGAATCCAATGCAAGCAAATAGAATGATAGTAGCTCAGGCAAAAAAAGAACATCAATGGCTGCCTTGTGCTTGGTGAGCTGATGCCAGTTTCTTGATATCTGGAACCATTTTTGTTAATTGCATTCTTAAATCACAGCGCTCAGAGATCTTCAACATGTTCCTTGACTTAGAAAGGATCTGTTGGACAGCGCTGAAGCCCCTCTCCACTAAGTAAGTGGAAAGAAAGGCTAAAAGAAGCAACTTAACTTCCTTCCACAATATTGGGCGCTCCCCCCTCCATCACTGCCCATTCTGGCCAATGGCACACCACTGTATGGGTAGAGGCTGCTGTGCAATGCGCATGAAGATAAGCGATGCATATTCACATATGTACGGCATTCTGTACTGAAGCTAGCTGGAGGAACATTTGAAAACACAGTTCAATCCACTAATAGCAAGTGATCTGATGTTTCTCCGTTGACTGTGAAGAGACAATCCACAGATTGGGAGATTACCCGTCATTCATAGATCCAAGTGACTGAGTTGAAGTATAAAAGGGCCAGGCCCGCCCTTCTGACCCGCCTTCCTACTCAATCATCGCAGATCTGAGACTTGTCTCTCCACAGTCAAAGGATAGGAACTTTCATTACCGGCAAAAACTTCTGTGAGTTATAAATTTCCTCTTCACTGGAAAGCTTACCCACTAGAGAGAGCCAGAATGCCGGTCTTCCTCTACCGGCAGGACTCAAGGGGAGGGGGAGCCTGCAGCAAAGTTAATTCTGAGGAGAGCGAGCAGCCGCAAGCTACTGTCAAGCCACCAATCGTCGGGGCATTTCCCGCCGCTTCTGAAACAGCCAACTTGGGATTCCATCGTCAGGACGATGCCGCCTGACCACCCCGAGGGTTCGGGCCTTCTCTGTGGCAGCGCCCACCCTCTG
>JAEANM010021434.1:0-11854 GCA_017656035.1 Myanophis thanlyinensis
TACTCTGTAGAAAATTATGGATTTTACTTTAGTGGTTAAAAAAGAAGCACATGTTGCTTTTCTGATCACGGAGTTTGTGTAGTGGATTTAAAAATGAAAGTTTTGTTACAAGTTTGGAACGAACGAGTATGTATTAAGGAATTTTCTTCCTTTTGTGTGTGGTTTCTTTTTGTCCCACTGGGGAACTTAAAGCTGTTTTAATTGCACAGACACACAGACAAGAAGTCATTTTGTATATGCCAAGTGTGGTATCTCCCTTTGTTTATTTGCTATTAAACTGTTTGAGAAGAAATTTCTGTGTCATCCTTGTATTTACTTATATAGAACAGGCAAATTGGTATATTGATATCCAGGTATTTGAAAAAAAGGGTTGCGTAGTCTAATCATATGAGAAGGTGGAATATATGCATCATCTATTCTGTCACTGGCATGCTGCTTCCCCAAACACAAAAGCTCACCTCCCCCCCCCCCCCTTTAATTTAAATTATTTTTCTGAGCATTTCAGATTAAGGTTTACTTTCTATCTTTGATGAAAATTGGCGGGGCCAGAATCAGCTTCATCAGAGATTTTTCTGGTTGGCTAGTGTATGAAATACAAATATACACACGAGGAATCAGTTTTTTGCCATTGTGTGTAAAAAAAAAATCATATGGCATTTTATACAAAAGTGCTTCTCCAGTCAGTTTTTTTCGGCTAAAGTTATCTTGTTTAAATCACCTTGGGAAAACAACCACATTTTTAAAACATAAAAATAAACAATATAGATAGTCTGATAGATTCTTTCTCCCTAATTCCTGCAACTGTATTTGCATCTGTAGTGCCCTTGCAAAACTTCAACAATTTCTATTATAACTTTATTGTTGGTATTTATATTGAATATAGATTATAATTATTTGTACCACAAACAAATCTTAAGGCCTATATTGCAGGATGCATTTCTTCAAATTGTTTTTATTTTTACCTTACCAAATAAAGGAAGCAAAATCCTATAAGATTGAGGTTTACGCAAAAATTCATTTAAAAGTCACCTGATTGGCATTCTTTTTTTCTTTAACTTTTACCTAATAAGCACTAAATCCTACTATCTAATAAATACTAATAATTGTTTTGATTCTTCCTTAGATCAAATTAAAATGAGAAATTGTTTGTCCTTAAGATAATTTTTTTAATGAGTGTGCATGAACCATTTCTGCTACAATAATCCCTATAAGTGATTTTGGAATGTTTTAAATGGTTTAATTTCAAATGTATGGTGTGAGTATTTAGTCATCAGTGTGCCCTCTGTTGCACCATTACAAAATTCTGCATCGCCTGTTTTGTGGTACATCAAACAACAGAAGGTTGAAAAGCTATTTTGAAGTCATTGGTAAGCATGAATGGAAAACTGAGGAAACACTTGAACAATCAATTTGACATTGATAAAAATGGTTAGAAGCATCATTATATTTCTTACATGTTAATACTAAAGTGAGACCAATGTTGAATGAGGTTAAGAATTCTGTAAGGAAGGCCTCTGCTGTTCTATTGGTTTCTTACTATCCCCCGCCCAGCAACTACATGTTTAAAAATCTAATCAATCTTTAGGTAAACCATACACATACTTCCCGATTTCCTGCTGTGTTTTTGAAAGAAAGATGATGCTCAGACAAAGCCAGCACAAGAACACAAGTCCTTTAAAACATAACCTGGTTATTAAATGTGCCTTTATTATTTTTAATTTCAGCCTGATCTAATAAATAATTTTTAAGAATTAAAAACTTGATTCCATTGAAATCCCAGCAACATTACTTAAATATTTGTCATATTCTGAGATAAACCATTTTCCATATCGTACAATTGGCATTAAGACTTTAGATAGGGCTGTGTCTGATTGGGAATTGTATCTCATACATTTTACAAGTATTTACTTGCAAATACTACTAAATTCCCGATCTTCCCAAAGTTTTGTTAGGTACTGTTGCCATTGTGTGTAAAAAAAAATCATATGGCATTTTATCACATACCAACTCTCCAGCCTGGTCCTTACTTGCAACAAAATGAGATAACAGTGAATTGAACTGCAGGTAAAGGAATTTCTGGTTTTTAATTCTGTTCCAAATTAAATGAAGTTGGTTACAGTATAGCGTTCTTATGAAGAGTTTTTATGGATACTATCTTTTTTTAATACAGAGAAGTATTGAAAACATTTCTAATCTGGGATATAATCTCATGATGCATACTTAGAGTTAAACACATTTCTAAGTAGATTATGTTAGAATTAAATGTTTAAAATAGACAATTTCACATTCCTAATTGGCTCTGAGGGTTGACCTATATAATACAAGGGAGTAATAAATTCCAAGAGAATTTTCTTCTCTCTAGTCTCAAAAATAAAACATTGCAGTGACTGTTTCAGAGTTAGGGTTTTAGAGACTTACACAGGTGTCATTAACTGTCTTAGCCCTTCTCTACAGCTACTGATGTTTGAAATGGAAAAAGAACAACTTGGCTTGCCAGCTGATATATAAACCAGCTTGATATGCAGAAATCTTTTTTTAACCACATGCAGGTGAAGTTACTTGTTTCCTGAAGTAAACTTCTTCCAGTACACTGCAGAAAAAGTTAATAAAAAGTTGAAAATATAGTATTGTCACTAACATTTATGTAAAAATTGGATGCCATAAATCTGATTCCCATTCTGACTCCACTGGGAATTCTTTATTACTGTCAAGTAAGCCTTCTGCCTCCCAGAACAAGTCTCTTCTATATACTGGGATTGTTGTTTAACAAATTTGGAAGGATGATTTCAATAAAATGGCATGCATATTCACAGGATTTCCATGCTGCACCAGATACAGACTCAGTGACTCACTATAAAAATAGAGAAACACATAAAGCAGCACTTCAGCATAAAATTCAATAAAGTTAAAATTACAGCGATTACATAGATACATTATAGGTGATGGGAAATGCCCAAGCAAAGAGGCAGACTTACACGGGATAGATTTGCATTGTTGCACAGCCACTAGAGCAGCAGTCTGTAAATCTTGGTCCATGGACCAGCACTGGGCCGCATGCCAGAAACCGGGCCACAAACAAGTGAAGTGGGGTACAGGCAGGCATGGAAAACCACTCCCCCCCCCTCCATGGAAAAACCTTTACACAGAATTGGTCCCTGGTACTCAAAAGTTGGGGGGGGGAAGGTCCATTGGACTAGAGAACCAGGACTGACACATGTCCCTCCCAGGCTCCATGGAACCTTAGCAGTTCCCAAGAGGCAAGCAGTGTGAAGAGATTCCTGCATAATAGGCAGAATATAATAAAGTAGTTAGCTTGAACTCTACATGTGTGGATCTGGCTGCTTGCGCCTAACAGGCATTGTACCTAACAACCTATGCTTTGTAAATCTGGCAGAGAAGGATCCCATTCCTCAAAAAAATGGGCAGTTGTCTTATTCTTCCTTAGGGCTACAGCAACATCCCTTCTCAGTATGGGCTGAACCAAAAAGTACACCGTCACGAAGATAATAAGGATACAAGCCATAAATCACGGGTATTACAGGTCACCCCCAGCATTTTGTACTTGGAAAACTTTTAATAATAGTGGCAGAGCATAGCTGCTACTTTGCTAAAATAATTTTCATCCATAGATAGTGAAATTTTTAAACAATTGTGTAATTTTCCTATATTTTAAAGGGCAGCTCCAAGAACACATTTTAGTAATAAAGTGTGAACTGATAAGGCTGTGATTGACTGCTATGCAGGTCTCACATTCCACAAGCAAAGGTGGTTGGTGTACCAGATGAAACTGAAGGTCCTAGATATGTTTGTATTGTTTTCAAACAGGAATCATGAATCCAGGAGAAACCCAATGCTCCATCTCATGGAGTTTGACCAAATCTAAAATCAGTATTGAAACTGACATGAAGCCAGGTGACTTCTGGATCTACAATTATTATTATTATTATTTTTTGCTGGAATTTAAACTGAACCTGTTTCATCCCATTGAATTCCTCCCAGCTTCCATACACAAGATTAGGATTTCCACTGGGGCTCCTGCTCAATCAAGAAATAGAACTACATATCACCTGTGATTCAATTACGGTATGCTCCACTCCAAACCAACAGATGACCTTCATAGTAGTTTCCTATAAATGTTAAATGGAAAAGAGACAAGCCCTGCAGTATCTTAGATAGGGGTGGTCAGGTACTTAACCTTTCTTCTGCATTCCTAATAAGACCACTTTAAAAATTCATATATATATTCAGTATATATATATATACTGAAGGGGAGATGAACTTGTGGTCTAGAGGTTAAAACATCTGCCTACGATGCAGGCGACCCAGGTTCAAATTCCATAAGGGTATGACCAACTGAAGAGAGCAAATGAGCTCGAAATAGATCTATATTGGCCTCCCTGAATTATTACCTCTAACTTGCAGTTTCCTATTCTTTCTCTGATATTTCCAATAAACCCCCAAGGAGACTGAGCTAATATAATATAAATCTGCCCATTTCCTTGGTTCCAAAGAATGCTAGGTGACTTCACAAGAGATTGCCTCAGTCATCTCATTGGTTTCTGCCCATGATATGTCCAACTAACGAGCCATTTTATCTAGAAAATGCCTAGCAAACAAGTCATAGTGGCTTGTAAATCTGCCAGTAGATTCAAAGATAATGTAAAGAATATTTGTTTCATTCTAATCCCTTCCACGTGTCAGTTTGTCATAGCTCCTTTTATAAATATTTCTGCCTAGTTCCCTTTTCATGTTCTTCCTTTATGCTTCCATGTTTCATATATTCCTAGTTTCATTTCTGCACATTCTGTTCCCCCAAAGAAAGAAAGTATCTAGCTTCTCACAGTCTCTTTCATTTTGAAAATAATGTTCTTTGGGACCAGAAGGAGCTGGTTGCAGTTCAGCCATTGGAATAAATGCTGTCTTAAGGAAATGGCATACTTTTTTTCTCCTTTCACATTATAGAGTAAGATATACCACGCTAGGATGGGATTTTAGGATGAGAACTGGCAGGTGACTGGACACAGAACAGCGGAAATGCCTTAAGCTAGAGTAATGAAAATTGACAAGCAGCAGTTCTTCAGCTGTTCCTCTTTCTTCCCCCAATCCCCGATTGCCAAGAACAGCCTGCTTTTTTCTTCTCTCTCAAAACATTATTTATCTCTTATCACGCTCTCCCAAAAGTAATTTCTTAACTAAAAATCTCCCAGCAGTTTCAACTTTTCTTGTAAAGTAGATAGAACAATCTAATCTGGTTGTTTTTGATTGTTCCTTTTTGCATCAGTCACACAGCATTTTTTTTTTAAATCAGGTTATCAAAACTGAAATAAAACACTGTAATGTAATGTTTGTTTCTAGCTTTATCTAGCGACCATCCCACTAGAAATAATTCTAGTGATTATTATTTTTTCTGTTAATTGTTTGAAGAAGAACTTTTTTTTTTCCTTTTAAAGCTCTGAAACGTCAGCTCCAGCCTCCCTTCATTTTGCGTTTGCCGCTATACATGAGCTCCTGGAAGAAAGGCTTCATTTGCCCCCTCTGATGTATTTATATAAAGGCAGCGTAGAGGGAAGGAGATTGGTTGCTCTGCCTTGCTTTCTGACCTTGGGGGTTACCAAGTCTGACATTCCTGTGAGAACACGTGGCAAGGATTGGCGGGCACAGCTGTCCCTGGTGGAAGGGAGGGGCTTGGGAGGGGCCATTCCGATTGAATTTCACTCCAGCCACTTAGGCTCTTTCCTGCTTTCCTTGCTGTGCTTTTCTTGTCTTCCACTTTGTGACTTGACTTGTAGAAAGCTCTGATAGGATAGCAGCACCGAGGATGCTATTCTAGAAGATTAGGGTGGTTGCTTTAACATTTGGGTGGGCCTTTCTTTTCCATCGCCAATTGACATTTCCTCCACGCTGAGCCGTCCGAGATTCCGGTGGGCCCTGAGCTTTGGCATCATGCAGTCCATTCTCCTATTTTAGCACCAACTTCACTGTAATTGTTTCTTTTAGCCCATCTAAACAGCCACTCCGACAGGTCTGCTCTTCTGACAAGTTGGTATATGCCGCTCCGGAGCACGAAGGAGATGGGACAGGACCAGACCAAGCAGCAGATAGAAAAAGGACTCCAATTGTATCAGTCCAGTCAGACAGAAAAGGCCCTTCAAGTCTGGTTGCGGGTTTTGGAAAAGAGCACAGATGCAGCTGGCCGGTTTCGAGTTCTGGGATGCCTCATCACTGCTCACTCGGAGATGGGCAGGTACAAAGATATGTTAAAGGTAAAGAATTCTGATGGGCTGCATGTCTTTTTCTCTTGCTGTATTACAGAGAGGGTGGTGGGTAGAAATGAAAGGCTCCAGATTACAGTTCAGCCACAATCAAACAGCAAATGTAGCAGTGGTTGGGATCCTTTTAAAATTGCAGATCCTGAAGTGCTGGCAAATTCTTGCTTTTGAAAATTGCCATTCTGCATTTCCACTTGCAGTCCTACCCTTGATGAGTAATCTAAAGGTTTCTCTCCTGCAGAATTAAGTAGGCTGGATGCTACAACGTTAGCCATTTGCATGTGTACCTGGGAGTTTTGCAAAGCTGAGACACGGTATGCTGTGGTTCTCCTTTATTTTGTAGAATAGTTAGCTGTATAAAATAACTGTAGATTAAACAGTATGTGTGTGTGTGCAGGTGTGTGTTTGTACACAAACACACAGAGTTTATACTGTGATGCTAGTGAAAGTAGCTTTCAAATGGCACATCATTAGATTTAGCATTATTTATTTGAATGGGACTTTTGTTTTCTGTTCAGAATAACTACTTTCAAAATGTGATGCTTGCCATAAAAGCCACCCTTATCACTTTTCAGAGTGAGATGGGTAGTATATAAATCTAATAAATAAATAGCTTCACTGAGAAGTTGTTTTCCATTAAATGTTGCTTTGGAAGATCTTAAATTTAAGATCTTACTTTTGGATAAATACTGCAGAAATCTTTCGTCATTTTCAATACACATTGCCTTGAATCCAAAATTCTTTTCTTTTTAATTACTATTTCTGTTTGAAGGGTGAGGAGGAGTTTTACAAGGCAATCCATAGTTGAGATGAGATGTGAATTTCGATTTTCCTATTCTCGATTCATTATCCTGTGAATGCAACTTTAGATTTTCTGGAAAGTAGGAAAGAGAAATCTGTGGAAAATCTACTGTAGTATTGAGTTAGAACCCTGAACCCCCAACACCACTGATGTACAGTGTACAGACTTACAACAGTTCATTTAGTGACCGTTTGACGTTACAATGGCACTGAAAAAAGTAATTTATGACTGTTTTTCACACGACCATTGCAGCATCTCCATGTGGCTGCAGTGTCCTAGGGTCATGTGACCACCTTTTGCGACCTTCTGACGAGCAAAATAAATGGGAAAACCAGGTTCACTTAATGACCATATTATTAACTTAACAACTGTGGCAAACAAGATCGTAAAATGGAGCAAAATTCACTTAACAAATGTCTCGGTTAGCAACCGAAATTTTGGACTCAGTTGTGATCATAAATCGAGGACTACCTGTATTGCAGTTTAGAAACCTACCCATATATGGTTAACTAGTATATAGACTGCTGTATTTGTATTTTACAATTCAGGTTGTAAATGGTTTTTAAGAAGTTTATTAAGGAATTGAGACAGATAAGCCTGTGGTATATTTGTGTTAATGAGCCCCTTGATGAAAATATTTAGCTACAATATTTCTTGCAGATGTAGTAGTAACTTGGTTGTAAAGCAGTGTTTAGTATTTAAATCTACATCCAAATGGGATCTATAAACATTACACAAAAGAGAGAGGTTCAATTATTTTTGGAGGGACTGATTAGAGATTTCTAATGTTAATTCTTCAGTTTATGGGAAGATTTTTTTTTAAACTAACCATGAGAGATCATACATAGAACAAATGAATAGAGTGTTGTTTGATCAGCTGATATCAGATGCTGATTGGATGATAGAAAAAAACATTTTATAAGGAAGAATTCATCCATCCACTGATATTTTGAGGAGCGTTCTAGATTGCAAATTTGTATTATCAAGCTTTCAAGCCAGTGTTTAAAATGTTCTACTTTCTTTGTTAATAAGAAGTTACAAAAAGCAGTTTGGGGAGAGGAATAAAAAGACTTAATGCTGAAATCAGTAAATCTGCACGTTCCAACTAAAATGTAAGTTCCATCAATTCACGGTAGTTTGAACCTGATGTTGATCTGACTCGTCTCCAGATTGTTAGGATAAAGTCCATGGATGGTGTTTTTGAAAACACAATATGCAAGTAGATATTCTTTCAGATGCATTGAAGGGGATTATATTCAGAGTATCTATACAGCTTTTATAAGATTTAAATTGATAACATGTTAAAGTAGTTTGGTGAAAATAGTAGGAATTGAAGGGGGAAAAATCAATTGGTATTTTCCGATTATTATAATTTATTTTTATCCTGATTTCTTGCAAAGAGCTCAAGTGAAATTTGTTCTGTGAACTCCATTGCCAATTGAGCATTTCAGTCCATATCTCCACAGTTCTAGTTATAACAGTACTTTTCTATGCTGAATTAGCTCTTTAGTCTATTCTGGCAGAATTCATCACAGACAATTTGCTTAATAGTGCTGTGCAAAGCATTTGAAAGAGGCCCTTTGCAAAGCATATCCCAAAGAATATGGCTAGTTTAACACTTTAAATACAGGTACTCTGCTAGTATTGACTCACATGGAAAATGTCTTTCAAATGCTTTGCACAGCCCAGTTGTTCAGTAATTGGTTTACAGAGTATGTTTTATCTATAAGGTTAAAGGGCTTCTCCAGGCAGTTGCCAAAACAACACTAATTAGAAAACACATATATACATCGGTGAAAGTCTCAGAGCCACTAAAGATGGCAAAATTATCCAGTTTGATTAGACAGAAATTAATAATTGCATTCATCAATAGAAATCTCCTATGAACTTTTTGCTGAAAAAAATGAACTTATGATTTACGGGTTTATGGGTAGCTTATGGAAAGAAGGAAATTATGAAGTAACCTTAGACAAAAAATGTAAAATATAAATGCATTTACAACTTGCCCACAAGATCAGAAGCCATTTATTTCTTCATAATCATTTTTTTCTTTTACTGTTTTCTTTTACTTATTAACTATTATTTCTGATTTTCTTTGTTTCTTTTTTAATGCCTGTTTTGGTTTTTATCTTGTTAAAAAAAGTGTCAATAAAATTACACAAATTCATTATGACTGAAGTTTAGGATTAGACTGGTTGCTTCTTAAATGTTATGTTCTTTTGCTGAAAGTTTGCAGTCATGCAGATTGACAATGCCCGAGAACTGGAGGATCCTGACTATCTTACTGAGAGCTACCTGAATTTGGCACGGAGCAACGAGAAGCTCTGTGAATTCCCCAAAACCATCTCCTATTGTAAAACCTGCCTCAACATGCGAGGTACAACATTGGGCCTGCAACTAAATGGTCAAGTCAACCTCAGCATGGGCAATGCCTACCTTGGCCTCAGTGTCTTCCAAAAAGCCCTGGAGTGTTTTGAGAAAGCTCTACGATACGCACACAACAATGATGACAAGATGCTTGAGTGTCGCGTCTGTTGCAGTCTGGGAAATTTCTACACACACCTCAAAGTGAGTATTGCAGAAATGACAAGCGAATGTAGATCAGAAGTGTAAAAAAATGCAGATGGAAGAAAAGGAAATGGAGACATTTTTCCAACTGTCTGAAGGATTGCTCAGATGGTAGATTGAACCTAGAGTGCAGGGGTTTCCACCTGCTTTCTCTCTGTGAACCATAACTTTTATGATCTGAAGCTTGTGAGGACCATCACATAAATCAAAGCTCAAGTGCATGGTGTTTGGGGAAACAATGTCATACATGACTCCTCTAAAATGGTATCTCTGGGATGTCAACATTAAATAAAAATAATGTTTTGATTAGGTAAGGTCTGAAATCTTGCACATTTTCTTAGTTTCCTAACTTTTTAGAATTATGATCTAAAATCTTGAGACGTTAGGGAAAACTTACCAAAATATTATGTCATTTTGTAATAGTGTGGAATTTTGACTGTTAGTTTGGTGCCCACACAAGGTCCTAGATATAACCCTTCATAATCTCCTCTCTCAATGGAACTATTGTTTCAACTCAATAAAGATCAACTAAATCAATATTTAGTTAGGGAAAATCTTTCAGAAAAAATTAGATCTATTACATATTGCTGTAGGTAAAGCTTTTTAGAACATTCCTTATTTTGATCATGTTTTGAACAAGAAATCTAAAGAAAGCATTTCCTTATTTCTAGGACCATTTATGCCCTCAACATTAATATCGCTGGATAAGTTTACCTACAATAATCTTCTCAGTGTGAACTCAAATGAAATGCAAGGGCTTGACTTATCTTAGCAGAGACTTCAGTTATGTAGTCTACAGTTGTCCTGCTTAATGGAAACTTGCCATATTGAACTCTCATACATTTCAGAATGTATACGTATATAATGCACATGTGTTTACAGTACTATCAGCTCTTCTTCTTCTTCTTCTTCTTTTTTTTTTCAAGGACTATGAGAAAGCTCTATTTTTCCCATGCAAGGCAGCAGAGCTGGTGAATGATTATGGAAAGGGATGGAGTTTAAAGTACCGAGCAATGAGTCAGTTCTACATGGCTGTAGCCTATCGGAAGCTGGGGCGCTTGCCAGATGCTATGGAATGCTGTGAGGTACATGCATGACTTCTTGGAGTAGAGGAAAGATTACTGGGTAAAGTTAAAGGGCTTTCTGGTTTGGAGGAGGGGATATGTCAGTTGCATCAGTTTCTGAAGAAGGCAGATTTGATCACATTTGATCACTTTTTTGTTTAGACTATTGCAGAAGACCGATTAGGTTTTGGTGTATTTTGTTGGCCATACTACAGCCATCTTGCAGAAACTCCATCCATTGCCAATGCAAGTTGTTTTTGGTTATCAAGCCCCCAGCAAAAAAATTGAAAGCCATCTTTATCTATAAACATCAGTACACACTACTATTTCTTTTATAAGAACACAGATTCTTTTCTTTGGTGGAATAAAGTGGCTTTTCAACTGCAAAGGAACTCAATAAAACTCCAAAGCAGTGGCAACATATTTTGACCATTTGAGGAAGGTCCAAACTGCATAACCTACCTCTTCCTTTAACCATTTATTTTGCTGAAACAATTTAGGAGAAGGGATGCTCTCTTTAATGTGGCTTGCGAACAGGACAAGACACCCTTTCCTTCACTCAGGCGCCCTGTTTCTTAGAGAGGTCACATTTTAGAACTTAGGGTAGCATGTGATAGAAGTTGAAATTGTGATTCTGAAAGCTTGTCTGACTAGGAGTCAATGAAAACTGCCCTTCAGCACGGAGATCGTCCTTTGCAAGCACAGTGCCTGCTCTGCTTTGCTGATATCCACCGCAGCCGTGCAGATGTACAGGTATGACCCTCTCCTATGAAAGAGGCTGCCTGAAGGCAGTAGTGGACAGCGACTGACACCTTTTCTTACAACCCAGACAGCTTTTCCCCGCTATGATTCCTCCATGAGCATCATGTCTGAGATTGGAAATCGTCTGGGACAAGTTCAGGTGCTGCTTGGTGTAGCCAAGTGCTGGCTGATGCAAAAGGACCTCGACAAGGTCAGTAATAGACTGTAGTAAGAAACTACATTTTGTAGTTTGTTGCCACCATCAGCCTCCAGCCGACCTGTGCGCTCCCATAGGGTTGGCCTCCTCAGGGTTCCATCGTCGGGACGGTGTCATCTGACAGCCCTGAGGGTACAGGCCTTCTCTATGGCAGCACCCTCCCTGTGGAATGAACTCCCTCCGGAGATTCGTA
>JAEANM010021435.1:0-11853 GCA_017656035.1 Myanophis thanlyinensis
TTTTACCTGCTGTGCACCGCCCCGAGTCCCCAGGGAGAGGGGGCGGTATATAAATTTAATAAACATAAACATAAACATACAATCAAGATCGAGTGAAATACTAATACCACTCTATAAAACCTTAGTAAGACCACACCTAGAATCCTGCATCCAGTTTTGGTCACCACAGTTTAAAAAAATGTTGAGACTCAGAGAAGAGCAACAAAGAGGACTAGGGGACTGGAGACTAAAACATAGGATGAATAGTTGCGGGAACTGGGCCTGGCTAGTCTAGTGAAGAGAAGGACCAGGGGAGACATAGGTAGCAG
Organism: Myanophis thanlyinensis; assembly: GCA_017656035.1. Taxonomy (NCBI): domain Eukaryota; kingdom Metazoa; phylum Chordata; class Lepidosauria; order Squamata; family Homalopsidae; genus Myanophis; species Myanophis thanlyinensis. The sequence goes on from JAEANM010021435.1 coordinate 309, forward strand.
TCATCCAATATTTGAGGGGCTGCCACAGAGAGGAAGGGGTCAAGCTATTTTCCAAAGCACCTGAAGACCAGACAAGGAATAATGGGTGGAAACTGATCAAGTGGAGAATGAATCTAGAAATTTTCTGATAGTGAGACCAATCGAACAATGAAACACAAGTTGCCTTCAGAAGTTGTGGGAGCTTCATCAATGGAGGCTTTCAAGAAGAAACTGGACTGCCCTCTGTCAGACATGGTGTAGGGTCTTCTGCTTGGGCAGGGGGTTGGACTAGGTGACCTATAAGGTCCCTCCCAACTCAGTTAATCTGGATTGGCCACGTTTCCCAGTTGCACTGCTTGTCATGTGTGACAATTGGATGTCCTGGAGTTGGCATCATCCTGGTTTTCCCCATTTAGTTTTCAGGATTCCTTTCCGCAGAAACCTTGAGATCTTCCTAAAAAGGAGCAAGGAATTCCCTCTGTTCTCTGCTTTTAGTCTCTCTGTCCCTCCTCCCTCCTTGATTGGATCTACCCTTCAAGGACCCTCTTAGATCTATTTGCCTGCTCGTTTTCTGCTTCAAAATCGGTTCTTGTGCAGCTGCGGAGTTGCAATATCCTCGTGTTGGGTATTGCCTTCCTTGTGTGTGTGCGCGCGTGTTTGTTTCTGCCAGAGTTTCTGCTTGTCAGTTGTTCTTCTTCTTTAGGGTCTTCATTTCATGAAGGAAACCTTCTTAATCTCCACAGCTTCCTGGATGCAACTGGAGAAACCACGGTGGTGGACTTGTTCTTCTACGCTGTGGAATCTCGCCGAATCCCCCATTTCCCCGATTCTGCATAATCTTCAAGCCCAAGGAAGAAACAAATGAAATTAAAATCATGGCTGCTTCTGCTTCCTAAGGTCTCTGTGCTTCAAGGCACGGCCTCCAGCCGATTCGCTCTGCCCCTGACAGGGCTCTCCTTGCCCTTCTTGAGGGGATGGGGAATCCCCAAAGGAAAGACGTTTCAGCCACTATGCGTGGTAAGAGGTGGTCACCAGTGTCTACGAAGGAAAAAAAAATCAAAGGCATTCACCTGAGATCTAACAGCTGCACAATGCAACACCTGCCAGGTGTGTGCATCAGGAGGCTGCTTCTAGGTTTATCTGATCCACTGACAATGACCCTTAATCGCTGAAGGTTTTTAAGAAGAGATTGGACAGTCACTTGTCTGAAACAGTATGGGATCTCCTGCTTGAGCAGGGGGTTGGACTAGAGGATCTCCAAGGTCCCTCCCAGCTTGATTCAGATTCCGATACTTTCCTGCCAGCCTACTAGGAGACCCTAAAAACTGCCAAGAATAGTTTTAACCATGAGGTACTTATGGGATGCAGCGTACTGCTTCTGTTTTTGCCTGTCAGCCCCGATACAGGAGCCTTCACAGGCAGTGGCTTTCACAACAAATTATTTTTTTGTGTTGAATTTATGTTTTACCAATAAAGAAATAAAGGGAGACTAGTATACTAAAGATCAGTGGTGGCGAACCTTTTACTTACTGAGTGCCAAAAAGGACATGCTTTGGGTGTGTCATCCGCGCTTGCGTTTGGCTCCTCCACATGTGCTACATGTGCAACTGCACCATCTGCGCATGTATGCAGCTTTTGTACATGCAATGCATGCGTGCTGTGCACAGGCACTCACACACACATAAGCAATCATGCATGTATGCAGCTTCTGTACATGCAATGCATGCGTGCTGTGCACAGGCACTCGCACACACATAAGCAATCGTGCATGTATGCAGCTTTTGTACATGCAATGCATGCATGCTGTGCACAGGCACTCATACACACATACTGTAAGCAATCGTGTGTGCATGCGCAGGAGATCTTCAAAGACCAGCTGGATTTCCTGCTGCAATCGTGTGCATGCACAGTGGATGCCCAAAGACCAGCTGGGTGTTAGCAGTGTTCCAGTATTTGAGGGAGGGGCTTCTGAAGGCCAGACAAGGAATAATGGATGGAAACTGAACAAGGAGAGATTCAACCTGGAAATAAGGAGACATTTTTCTGACAGTGAGGACTATCAAGCCATGGAACAGAAGTTGCCTTCAGAAGCTGTGGGAGTTTTATCACTGGAGGCTTTCAAGAAGAGACTGGGCTGCCATTTGTCAGAAATGGTGTAAAGTCTCCTGTTTGAGCAGGGGGTTGGACTAGATGACCTACAAGGTCCCTTCCAACTCTGTTAATCTGAGGGAAGCCCTCTTGGACCAACCACTGTGGGAGATTATAACTTCTATCAGCCAAAGGTGCATGGTTGGATTTTCAGGCTAACCTGTCGGGAGAACACCAGGTTGGGGAAAAAATAAAATAAATTTACTGTTTTGAACAGTCGTACTGCTGGGACATCAGTCAGTTGACATGCCCTGTGTTGAGGGACATATGTTCCCTCTGAGAAATGACATGGTGGCACCTAGAAAGGGATCCCAGGCTCCTCTCACCACTCAGGCAGAGTTGGAAGGAAAAGCAGACATTCTATACATACACACACACACACACACACAAAGTCAATGTAGCTTTTGTGGAACAACCATCATACCTCTTCCCTATAAGAACACTGCAGGACAATTCAAGTGCAGAAGAGGGTGTTGTCAGCAGGCACACAACATGCAGAATTCTTTGGAGGGCAGGAGCAACTCGGCTCTCTAAAGGCCCTGGGACTTTTCTGTCCTTTCCCTGCTGGGGCTGGGGGTGCAGCAGGGTGGGTGCAGCAGCAGAGCCACGGCCCATGCAAGGCGCCCCTTCCATTCACGTATATGTGGGGCAGAACATGGGAACTCATTACCTGTACCTCACCATCCTCGGCTTCAGTGAGTCAGGCAGCGCATCGGCGTATGGGGTACACATTCGGTTCGATTGAATGTGTGATTGTGAAGTGTTTCCCGTGGCCCAAGAGCCACCAAAGCCTTCCGCAACCCCGTGAAAATCCATGTTGTCCCTTCACAATAACAGTTGATGCCCCCTCAGTGGCCAGCCATCACATTCTCTGGACGGAATAGGCCTTTCTATGTGACATACCAAGAAGTGGCAGAAGACAAGTGGTGGTGTCTCCTGCTCCACCTTGCAGGTTGTGTTTCAACCTCCCTGCATGGAGCCCTCTACTCCTGGCTGAACCTAGAGCCGGGGGTGGGGGGTGGAGGCAGCCGGTTGAGAGCAGATCTGCCTGGCCAAGACAGAAAAGGGGTGGACCAGTTCAAGTCCTGGGGACAGAGGCTTCTTACAGCAGATGGCAGCGGGAGACCCTCTGAAGGGCATCGACTGGCATCCGGATGGCTTCCTGGAGAACACGGGGCTGGGCTAGATAGGTCAGGAGGTCCCACCTGGCAGGGCCCAGCTCCTGTTTTTATGTTCCTGAATTTGAAACAGGGAGGATTTTTCCAACTGCAAGAGCCCTCAAGCAGGAGACAACCTCTCTCCTGGACAGGTTGGCACAGGTAAGCTTAAGCAGATGAGTTTAAGGCTTCACGATTGGCTTATGATTCAGGTCAGCTCTAACTCCAAAAGAGGTTAATTCAGCAGGCAGGCCAGGTTATAACCCAGATCCATGTTCATAAGACTAAAGCGAAATTTGAATCTATTTCAAATCTGTGTTTTGGCTACAAAGTGACAAATTGTGGCAGAAAGGTTGAGGGCTGCTTCCCAGAACACCCACCAAAGCCCAGGTTAGGCTCATTTTGTCCAACCAAAGCCATCATTGTCAACAAGGCCTCATGCTGTGTCAAGAGTTCAGCTGGGCACAGCGGAAACTCAGGACCCCTCTCCCTGTCACTCAGGGCACTGCTCGCAGATGTGACTTATCAGTGCCAGTTGTTCTGTTGCAGACCAGGAAGAAATTATGAACCAAGTGCCCAGATGAGACTCTGGCAGGAGACAGCAGTGGTGCCCAAGGCAGTCAGCGGAAGGTGGCTCTCATCCTTGCCCTCTTGCGTTTTTATATGACGGCTCTGCCTCTCACTGGAGAATGGCTGGTTCCCGCCTTGCTGTGTGGGGCATTGCGTCCTCGCTCTAAACTCTACATGAATGCCTCTTTGCTCCGTTCTCCCCAGGTGGCACTATTGCAAAGCCGGCAGACCTGAGCAGGCTGGCCTTTGCCCAGGTGAGCAGAGCAAGCGGAACTTGACTCTGGGAACCTGGTGGAGCTACTCAAGGAGCAGGGATGGGCATCGCCACAGAAAAACTGGCCAAAGTCCATTGGGTTTCCTGAGTTACGCCTTCCCAAGGCAGCTCCTGCTGGTGCTAAGATGCGCCTTGGCCAGGAGTGTCAAACTCAATTTCATTGAGGGCCGCATCAGGATTGTGTTTGACCTAGGGACCCACCAAGAGATTCAGGAGGTCTCAACTCGGGGTTCGTCTCCACGGAGGTCAGGAGAGCCAGGGTGGCAGGAACTGGGATGCTCCCCAATGCTGGGAAGGGAGCCTGGGGCAGAAGCCCTCTCTCCCCCCCCCCCAGTCCTGCCCTCCTACCCTCTCCAAAAGCAGGGGGGAGGGTTGCAGACCCTGGAGGAGGAAGGGGGCAGCTGGATTCCAAGGCCCAGCAAGGCCAGCTGTGGGGAGCCCTGGGCAGGATCCCTAGGTCAGAGTTGGGGGAAGGAGGGAGGGTTTCTCTCTCTCTCTCTCCAGTATCTCTGTATCAATCTAATCCATTTTAGTTCTGTTTTTCTCTTCTTTCACTCTCTATTAATCTATCTACAGTAACTATATCAATCCAATCTCTCTGGCCTCCTCTGCCATCCTGGCCCAAGCGAAGGTCCTGGCTCTGCTGACCAGAGATCGCTTCCCGGGTTGGGCTGCAGAGACCCCGGCCCGCCTCCTTTCTCTCTCTCTCTCCAGTGCTGACGCGGGCTGAGGAGGAGGATCGGCGGGGGCGGCTCGTGACGCGGCGCGGCTGTGGCTGGCGGAGCCGCCGGCAGGGAGAGGAGGGGAGGGGGCGGGCAGGCGGGCGGGGCGATCGCGAGCGCAACCGGCCATGCAGCGCCGGGAGCCCGCTGCCCGCCGCTGAACCGCCTGGCCTCGCCGCTGCTGCCGCCTCCTCCTCCTCTTCCTCCGTTTTTCCCTGCGCCAGCCATGAACTTCCCGGGCGGGCCCGGTCAGAGTCCCGGGCAGCCGCCTCCGCCTCCGCGGGACCCCCCGAGCTTGGCTGCCCCGGGGGGGCCCGGCGGGCCGGGGTCGGGCGGTGCGCCCCCTCCTCAATTCGGCCTCTCCAACTCGGCGGCCATCCGGGCCGAGATCGGCCGCTTCGAGTCGGTGCACCCCAACATCTACGCCATCTACGATCTGATCGAGCGGGTGGACGACCTGGCGCTGCAGAACCAGATCCGCGAGCACGTCATCTCCATCGAGGGTAGGGGGCTCCCGGGGGGCGGGGGGGCAGAAAGAGGGCGGGAGCTGGCGGGATCCCCCCAGCTCCCCGACGGACAAAGCCCGGCCTCGCCCGCTTTTCCTACCCAGCCCCCCAGTCCTCCCTTCCTCCCACCCGCCGCAGAAAATGGAGCTCGCCCAGGGAGAGCGGGGGCGGCGCTGCGGGTCCGCAGCCCCCCTTGCCAGTCCCGGCCATAGCTCGCCGGGCCGCGCAAAAGCCCCCTGCCCGCGGGCCGCGTGGCACAAGCCAGGGGAGGGGCGCTGCGGGTCTGGGGGCTCTTCCCTTTCCCCCGGCTTCTTCTCCCGGGTTTCCCCGGGCGGGGATCTGCAGGGAAGGCTGGCTGGTCCACGGGGAAGGGCACGGGGAGGTCGGCTTTGTCTGGGCGGATGGAGCCGGTGCCCGTCTCCGCCCCAGGTAGCTGGCCAGCTCCTGGCTACGGCTCTGCCCGTTCGAGACCCCATTTTGGGGGGGGGGGGAATCAAAAACATTAGAATCCCCTTCCCTTCCTCGGATCGGACCGCGGCGGGAGCGGAAATTGCGGCTGGTCGGTGGGGAAGGGGAGGGGTAGGGGGAGAGGCCGCTCAGCTGGCACCCAGCGAGTTCTCTCCGCGGTCGGCGGCCAGCCTGAAGGGAGAAAGGCGGCCGGGCGTGCGCGAACCTCCTCCTCCTCCTTCCTGGGGAAAAACTACCCTGCGGGAAACGGAGGCTGCAGCTGAGCGCTGGGGGGGATCCTGCGGAGGGATCGGCTCCGTGGGGGTTGGGGGGATCCTGCAGCGCCCCTTCCCCCCGCCTCCTGGCCGCGATCGGCCTCTGTGCCCTGGAGGGATTGCGAAGGGATGGCCCCGGGGAAAGGGCAGGGTTGGCTGGGCTCTGACCAGGCGCATGGGCCTTGGAGTGAGCAGCGGCAGAGGAGGATAGGAGGGAGGGCTGGGAAAGGGAACCAGGGCGGAAGCCCCCCAACCTTGCCATCCTGGCCTTCTCCAAAAGCAGAGCCCAGCGGAGAAGGGAGAAGGCACCCGCCATTCCTGCTCTTGGGAATCGGCTCCATTGGAAGGCCCTGCGAGGCTGTTGGCAGGATCCCCGGGCCAGAGTTGGGGGGAGCCAAAATGCCTAGGGAGGGCAGGAGGTCTCTCTCTCTCATTCTCTCTCTCTCTCTCTCTCCTATCATTCACGAGTGGGACTCTGATAAAGGCAGAGAGCCACCAGCTAGGGGGCGTTTGGCTGTCTGCAGCCCACATTCAGAAGCCTTAAAAACAGAGAATATAATTGTCTCTTTCCTTCTGTGCCAGTATTTCTCAACCTGAGGCCAATTGCTGGCTGGGGAATTCTGGGAGCTGAAGTCCACCCAATCTTCAAGCCCCCCTACTTTGAGCAAACACTGCTCTGCGCATTAAATAATAGCAGCTTGGGTCCTTTTCAGCGGATATGAAGCGGTTCAGCCTCTTCCTTTGCAAGGCTGGCCTGACCCGAGACATTTCAAGGCTCTATTGAAGCTTCCGACGTTACTATCCGTCGCATCTCCATCACTTCCTTTCTTTCCCCTTTCCTGTTACTCCTGGTTCGTGCTCTCTCCCGCAGGGCTGGCGCATTCTTCAGCACCACGAGTACCTTCCTATGCTTTCCGCTCATCCCCTCCGCCTTCTCAGGTTCAAAAGGCCCCCGTCTCGAATAAGCAGGGCTATAAAGTGATTAAAAGAAAAAGAAAAAGAAAGAAAAACCCGGAGTCTCTCCCAACACACTCAAAAGCTTTAGATGTGAGATTTTCGGAAGTTCCCCCGGAGCAGAGATCGGCTGCAGAAGTCCCAGGTTGAGCTCACGTCTTGGAAATCCGTGGATTTTTTTTTCCTCCTTCCTTGTTTGTTCTTTCCTTTGTTCCGTTGCTTTGAACTCAACCGGCGCTGTTTCCTTTCGCTGGCAGTGTTTACAGCTAGAAAACGCGCAGTCTGAGAAGACATACACTGCAGCCCTTCGTGCAGTGCCTGGATTTTTAAGCGACCTCTCTTGTTCCGCTCCTTGAATTTCCGCTCAGAGGGAGTCTTTTCTCAGCCGAGCCAAGATAAACACAAACATGAATAGTTGTTGTTGTCACAGGTCCATATTCCCCCGTCCCACAGTTTTGACAATAAAGGACGTCGTGAAACCGTAGGGCTGGACAGCACCCAACTACCCTTTGCCGAAGCTAAGGAGAATCAATCTCCTTATGATGCAGGGATGGGGCACCACCAGGAAACCCCAAGACCAGCCTACACTGGGGGAGGGGAAGAGAGAAAACCCAAAAAGACAATATCAAATCAATTCCCTACAGTTTCCAAAATTCCTCCATGCGGGCCTCTCCAGGAATCCAGGCAGTCTGAAGGAACATTGTTCCTTAATGCTGCTGGAAAATTATAGATCAGTAGCCAGTTGTAAAGGGGCTGAGCTCCCATTTAAAGCATGCAAACCGTTCCAGAAAAAAAGTAACCCATTTGGCAGAAATGATGTTATGTTGTATGCTTAATGCCAAACAAAAAACGAAAAAAAAAACAAAACCTGGCGCCAGAACTTTACAACGCCAAGGTTTTGAAGTGGGCAAGGACCAAGCCATTCAAATGGGATGATACCTGCAAGATTCCCACACCTCAGTCTTGGAATTCATATTAGGATAAACGTGGCGCTTTCCCTCGAGTTTGGGCATTTCCTGGGATATTTTCAAAAAGGATAATAATATGACTGATTAGGTTTAGATTAATCAAGATCCAAAGAGCGTCACCGACTTCTTAATGTTGGATATCTTTTTGGGGGTGGGGGGGAGGGTAGGAGAACCCCGGAGGTGGGAGGGAAGGGGGCTTGAGCGCAGCTCAGATCCTCTCTAATATGCCGGACATAAAAATGAATAAACAAACCAGGAAGCATTTGGAGGGCTTCCAACCACATTACCGATAATGAAATGAGGCAGCGCAAGGTGGGGGAGACGAGGGTGAAGCCTCTATTAGGCTGTTAAAAATAATTATTAATTACTTTACTTAATAAATTGCTTGCTCGCTTTTCTGGCAAGCTGCTTGCCTAGGAATGCGGAAACGTGGACGGGGTGTTAATCCTCGCTTTCTCTCTCTCTCTCTCTCCCTGGGTCGTATCTGGCTGTTGTGTTTCTCTCCAACGTCCATCCTTCCTGTCCTTAAAAAAACGCTTCTCCGAGAATTCTACCTTGCCACGATCCCCTTAAACACTCGCCCGCCTGTCTCTCTCTCTCGCACCCATGTCTCTCCCCCCCCACCCCCCACCCAATATATTAAGCCCAGCCATTTAAAGAGCCAGCCTCACCCCCCCTCTCCCACCCCCAGCCCCCGTTCTGTTCTGCACGGAATTGGGAGGAAATCCTTCTTTTCCTTAACCTGGATGTTGAAATATTTGTCTGGCATTAAAACTCGCCCCCTGCCCGTCTTTCCTCGCCCTCCATCTCCCCCCCCTCTCGTGTCTCTCCCCCCCCACCACCACCACGACTGCCTTCTCTCGCCTTGTTAGAAGCAGGTATTTGAGTTCTGAGCTGAGATTTGAGATCAAAGGGGCTTCGCTGGCTATTAGTTTCATGCCTCGGCATTGATCCCCCATTGATCGCGCGGAGTTTGCCTTAACGTGTGTATCGGGGCTGCTTTAGAACAGCCTTGGTGGAATGGGGAGGGAGAAGGCGGGGGGGGAACTGGGGGGGGGACTTCCACCTCTGGCTTTTTTTCGCCGGAGGTTATAGAACAATGAGGAGAGAAGGAAAAACCCTTTTCATCCTCCAAACGCCGCCGCCAGATATCCAAATCGATAACTAATGACAATGAATAATTTACGGCATTGATTTCCCCCACCCCAAAAAGAGAGGAGATGTTGGCAAACAAACCCTTCAAGATTTAGAAAGGAAGAAAAAGAAATTGTACAAGCGCTCCGTTCCCACCCCTGCCCGCTCCCCAATTCAAAGGGGAGCGCTCCTGGATTTATTTATTTATTTATTTATTTATTTTGCAAGGGGAAGAAGAGTTAGCTGCAATTAATATTTCTTAACCCAAAAGCAACAGATAGGGGCGCTTCTGTTTGTTTGAAGGTTTTTTTTCCCCCTCCCCAGACGTTTGTGCAGATTTCAGGAGGCGGTGGGGAGTGGGGGAGGGTATTAGAACTTGGCATACCAACCGTCTTCTGTAGCCCAATAAAGATTTGTAAGAATCGGTGGGAATTCTTACACGCAAAGAAACCCATTAAGGCATAAACTTTCACTGCCCAGCCATGGGTGGATTAATGAACTGGTGCTTGGGGTGATTCTTCGGCAGACAAAACTGAGAATCTGTGGGTGCAAGTTAAGAACAACCACGGTTGCATTTTAAGCCTGTTGCTTCCCTGGGGGGGGGGGCAGAGGAGGAAAAACGAAGATAAAGTGGCCGTTTTTAGTTTCTTGGTCACTTTTTCTTTAGAACCAAGACAAACACACACCCCTTCCAGAATGTTGATCGTGTAAATCCTTTTTTTTTAAAATGTTTCTGGGTTTAAAAGGCAGATAAGTGTTAACCAGACACTGTTTAATCAGAACGCATTCCCACCCATTTCTCCCTCTTTGCGGGGGGGTGTGTGTCAATGTTCGCCCCTTTTTGTACCCTTCAAAATATGATCTGTAAAGTTGGCTGTCTTGGAAAAGTGCCCGTGAACGAGCGAGTGACTGTGCTTAGAGCTTCCTCCACCGAGGAACTAGAACTAGATCATAGTTCGTGCAGCACTTTTAAGCTTAAGGTAGGCTAAAAGGATGCGAAATCAGACGGCGGGTTGAAAGCTGGAAATCCTGCGGAGCCGAGGCAGAAAAACCTATTGACTGTGGGTTGCAATAGGGCAGGACGCCTTCCTTCCCTACTTCTCCCCCTAATAAAGTTGATGCCTTGATTTGTAGGGTTTTTTCCCCCCTTTATTTAAAGAGGCGCTCAAAGAACGCGACCTCGCCTAACGAGGACGTGGGGAAACGAAACAAGCAAGGCGATAAGACCCGGCATATATGTGGGTTGGGGTGGGGTGGCGGGGATACGGGAGTGCCTTGTCCCCTTCCTCTCGACCTCTCTCTTTCCAGATTGAGGTTCTGGGGCTCTCCTCTCGGCTTTAGGAATATGCAGAGATGAGAAGGAGGCGAGAAGGCGAACGAGAGAAGCGGGAGAGGGAAGGCGGGTGGGAGTGTGTGTGTGTGTGTGTGGAGGAAAGCAAAGAAAAGAAAATTCCCTGGGCTACTTGTTATAACATTTCTCCAGGAGGTTGGAGGGAAGTTGAAAGTCTGGTAACCGAAATCAAAACTAACAAGGAAATGATCCGCGCCTCTCATCTGGGCCCCAGCTCCTGGGGGCCTGGAGGGGGAATCTGCCGGCTTCCTCTTTGATTTGTAAAAAATGCATTACCTCCCAAATCAAACGGAAAATTACTGCAACCAAGGACGGGAGGCTGAGAACGGGGGGGGGGGGAGTGGAGTGGAGGGCTGTGGGCCTTTGGAGACATCCGAGCAGCACGCACCGGGCTGGCGGCGGGAGAAGGCGGGGGCGGGAGGGGGAGCAGAATAGGAGATTTTGTGGGGAAGGGAAAGGGGGCGAATGGCAACCTGCGTGGAGCGGCTGGAGCTGTCCCTGGTGCTGAAATCCCCCCACCCACCCCCGGCAGTGGGGACTGGCCGGGCCTGTGTTGGTATTTGGCGATCTCCAGCTACGCTAATTTGGTTAGTTAAACCAAGGCCTTCCGGTTCGGTTTGCTAAAGTTACCTGGCTTGCAAGTTTCACTTCTAAATACACACACACACACACAACCTTTGTTTTCCTCCTTTGCTTTCTGCTGTTCCTGCCTTTGACCCACTCCTCTCCCTTGGGAGTGGAGATGAGGGTTTGGGTTCTCTTACGCCCGCTCCCTGGCCCGCGTTCACACAACACAAGAAATAGATGGTAGTTATTCACGCCATTCAAGGTAGTTATTTGAGCCTTTGTTTGAGCTGGGGTGACGCGTCGTGTGAACACATTCAGGGAATCACCTTAGTAGGGGACAAAGCGGGCGGGTGGGTGGAAGACTATTGTAATGACTATTTTAATGATGGAACTGTCTAGTCCAGGGGTGGGCAATGACGGCTCCTTCATGACTCCATGCTGGCTCAGGAATTCTGGGAGTTGAAGTCCACGAGTCATGAAGGAGCCGTAATTG
>JAEANM010021436.1:0-11853 GCA_017656035.1 Myanophis thanlyinensis
TACCAAACAGTTCTATTTTGGTTTCATCTGACCATATGACATTCTCCCAATCCTCTTCTGGATCATCCAGATGCTCTAGCAAACTTCAGACGGGCCCGGACATGTACTGGCTTAAGCAGGGGGACACATCTGGCACTGCAGGATCTGAGTCCCTGGCGGCATAGTGTGTTACTGATGGTAGCCTTTGTTATGTTGGTCTCAGCTCTCTGCAGGTCATTCACTAGGTCCCCCCATGTGGTCCCCATAGTCAGAATTTCATTGATATATCCCAAAGTATCCCTAAGCCAATTGCAGTATCAAGTTATCTGAACCACAGTTCCGCAAACAGATGAATCTCTTGTCTTCATCTACCTCAATTTTTCTTGCCTGGCATCTGTTCAGATTAATGTGCTGGGCTGAATTTCTTTTTTTCTGATAATGTCAATTTCTCTTGTTTGAGGGAATGCTATCTAAGCAAAACTGGAAATCCTTGCAAATCAGAATTTTTATTACATGTCAGTAGAAGAAACTTAAGAGTAGCTCAATATCTATGGGGATTGATAGACAACTGGACATTCTGGTTTTTCTTTGAAGATGTTTCACTTCTCATCTAAGAAGCTCCTTCAGTTCTGACTGGGTGGTGGGGAATGAAAAGATTTATACACAGATAAACCTCCAGGTGACCTTAACAACTCATTTTTAAAAATGCAAATAACCAGTTGTTTGCAAAGAATATAAATCCATCCTTTTCCCTTCTCCTATCTCCAAAAACCTTCCTTTCTCGTGCTCTATAAACCAAACTTTTTAATCTGAAGATTCACATTCATGCCAAAGTGGCTCATTTATTCTCCATAACAATAAACTGCTTAACTTTGAGATTGTCTACAAGTTGCAAATTCAAACAGTTCAGCTACTTTTTTGCAGAAATAGTGGAGCAGATGAGAGTGCAATCAAAGTGCTCCTCTTCTGAATTGTGCCCCACTGTGAACAAAAAGAGTGCTCAGAACAAGGGTTCTACAACTTAACTGCAAAATAATAGTTAGCGGACATAGCTGTTATTTGTGGCAGCCTTACTCTAAGCCAGCTTTTCTAAACTTGGCCATGGCAACTAGGGAAGGATGGGCACAGAGATCCAAAACATGGAGGGGGGGTGTTAATAGATTGTGGAAGGCGATGCTAAGGAGTCTCCCGTTTCTTCTTTGCTCCTTCCCGCACTCTCAACGAAAGGGTTGTCCACAAGATGTGGGTTGGATCTAGGGTTACCAAATATTTGAACAGCAAAGGAGAAACATGGACGGAAAGGAGAATAAATGGGGAGGAAAAGAGGGCACAATAAAGGTTTACCTTTTGTGGCATCCATGTCAAAAATTACAGCAAACAAATTCCCAAAAAGTATACTTAAGCCTACATCTATATGAAATTACTTTTTGGCAGCATCAGAAAGTCTGGTTTTTCAATTGCAATCTTTTTCCAACTAGTCTTTATTTTCAAGAACATATGCAAGTGAAAATATAGAATTGATGATGATGTGCTTTTCAAATTTCAACACAGCAACCTAGGATAAATCGTGTGGTCGATAAGACTACAGCGATCATAGATTTGAAGGGGCGGGATTGAAGCCAGATGCTGGAATCATAAATCTAGGCAGTTAAGTCTGTCAACAGATAAGGGAAAGAAACTAATATAAGGTTTACAAGGTCACAATACCCAAAAGTTTAATAACTACTGTTATGAAAATAGTTTTAAAAAACCCAAACAATAGTTGATTTTAAGGCTAGGGCTGCCGGATGGAGTACATGTCATTTTTTTGCCAGACATCTGGATCCCTTTACTATAACATCATTCTTAGGGATGGGGAGATAGGACATTTGGGCAGATTGTTAACTTATCACCTTCTCATCCCCTTAAACTCCTGAATCCATCATTAAAATATTCTAAATTGGTGCTTACTGTTAGTCTTGTGGCATGGATATCTGAGGGTTTAATTAATTTTAAATCAAATTCTAAATTTTATATTTAATTTGTTTTAAATTGTGGGTTTGTTTTAATTGATTCTTAAACTGAATTTTAAATGTTGTTCTAAATTATCAGCCTTTATTTAATCATTTTAACTGACATTTAATTGTATTTGTATTTTGTATTCTGTTTTTATCTGCTGTTCACCGCCCCAGTCCCTAGGGAGAGGGGGCGGTATATAAATTTGATTAAATAAATAAATAAATAAATTAGTTTCACATATACCACTAGAAAGATTTTAACCATTATTAAACAAGCAATGGTAGCTTAATTTGTATATCACACTAAACTACAGGGGATGAATTAATACATTAACCACAGAGTAAATAAGGATGGCTTAAATGTTACTAGTTCTTGCTTACCCTGAATTTCTGGTCAGTCAATTACAGTATAATTTTCTAGACTTTTCAGAATTTTTCCCCCTCAGATTTGGAACATAAACCTCTTTCAAGTCTTGGTCACCTATCTCACTCTCCCAAGGAATTTATAAATTAAACAGATTCAAATGTTTTCTCCTTCCCTATAGAAAAAATATTGCATTGCAGATTTCAAACCATTCTAATTACTGTACTCTCTTAGCTCTTAGCCTGAGGGTTTTTTTTCTGAATGGGATCACTAATGCCAAATATGACATTCCAACAGTTAATACACTATAAAATCAATGTTTCTCAGACTTGGCAACTTTAACACAGATGGACTTCAATTCCTAGAATTTTGCCTAGTTAAGAAACACTATTAGAGATGCATGATGTGCCACATCACCTGGGGCTCTTTATTTTCCATTTCTTTTTAAATAATCTGCATTGCTTATTTTTCAGGTTCTAGGTTCATATGTTGTAAGGGCATGAGATCCTTTTCCTTACTAAGCCACTGCCTCTTTCTATCCCATTGGTACAAAGTTTGATTTCACATCCCACCAGGCGATCTGGACTTTGCATTTTCATTAAAACTTCATTTTTTGATTTCTGTTGCCGAGTCACCCCATTTGAACAGAGGCTTTTGCAGTTTTGCATAAAATAGCTCATTTGGGTTTCCATCGTTCCAAATAATCTCAGGATTTGCATGGGTGAACAAAACTACTGCCTCTCAGGCACATTTGAAAGGATACTGCCCCACATTTGAAAGGATTTCAGCTTTATTAAAGTTTATTGGGGTATCAAATACAAATAGAGTAGAAACAAAGGTCAAGAAAAATAAAGAGGAAAGGCAGAACATAAGGGAAAAGAAAAAAGGTACCAGTAGTGATGTCCTTTGACAGTTATTTTTCAGCAAGTTTTGCCACACCATGGATTGGCTGGAGGGAGTTGAACGGATGGTGATTCAGGGAGTTGCTGGATACTTAAAGTGGCTTTAAGTCAATCAGGTTTGCAATGCAAATGTAACAACTTAATTGACCACAACACAGCATACAGCAAGTGCACAATCCACATCACTTACCTAGATGGCAGTTGAGAAAGCTTTGGAAAAATGTAGAAGTTTAACACACACCTACACATTGGATGTTGACTGGAGTGATGCAATACTTTTAACCCTTTGGCATTCTGAAAGCCACTTAGAGCCTATGGGAATTAGCAGCATAGATCAATCAAGAAATTAAATGTAGCAGCATAGACGGTCTGACTAATAAATATAACTGCATGATTTCATCATTTTTCTACCACCAAACACAAGGAAGATTTCTAGAGAATGTGTAAGCTGATTTCATTATTTCCTTGAATACAGTAAAGGCATTGCCAGTGGAGGGACTATGTGGGGTGTTGAATCACTATTTATACTAGGATTGGAGAGATTCAAATTCAGATCCAACCTCAACCACGATAGACCAGTGATTAATTTAAAATCAGTCTGTTGTTCAAGCTATTTGAGGATTGTGAAGAAATTGGAGAAAGGAGGGCTTGGAATTCCCTTCCAAGGTAAGATGGATTTAAAAAGTAGACGACCCATCAATAAATTTCAGATACGGGTTTTTGACAAGCATTAAGCATTACTTTTCCCCTACTTTAATGCAAGTCCATGCTGTTTCTTAACACACGGTGGCGCCATCAAACAACGAAACACCTACTGTAGTTGAAACAAAAGCAATTCACTTTCAGCATATAGGATATTATCATATATCTTCGCAAGGAAATGATTAAATCTCTCCCAAGAACTATGGTTTTAGGGTACCATGGGATTCTTTCATTCTTTAAAAAAAAAGTGGGGCAATTTTATGAGGAAAGGCAAATGTTTCATCAAACTAATTATTTTGGGAAGCCCTGGCAGTTATGCCTGAGATAGGCAGTGTGATATCTGTAATATGTCAAAGCTGACAGGTTGCTTGCAGACCTCTCTAATACTCGGGGGCTTTCTTGCCCACCTGACCATTAAAAAAACCATTCCATTAATCTAAGACTAAATGGTGTGTGGCAAAGCCAAGCCTCTAGTGTCACCTGCAATTTTTCCTTGTCTTTTGCTCTTATTGTTTTGAGATCTTTTACCTCCTCCCCTTTTACCAACCCACATGATTTTTCTCTGTATCACTCCATGAAAGAGAAAATTGGACTTTAGACAGACAGGCTGGGAAGACAATTGATGGTGTTGGAGGAGACTCCTGAGAATACTATGGATCATGGTCAGGGAAACCAACACAAGGCTCCCAGAACCAATCAACCTAGACTTCACACTCAAGGCACAAATGATCACACTCAAATTATTCTACTGTGGGTTCTTTTTGTGTGAAGTCCCGGCTTTCTGGAAAAGACTCTAATGCTGGGAAAAGTGGAAGGCAAGAGAAAAGAGAATAATCCACAGCCAGGTGAACAAACTCAGTTGCAGTGGTGATGCATACACCTTTGGCATACTTCAAAGAACAGCTTAGGAATCAACCATAAAGGAGAAAAATCTATCCATGTGGTTGCTAGAGTCAAAAACAATTTGATGGCATAATCTATCAATTTGTAAGTGAACAGGGATGTCCACAATGGCAGAGCTTTGATAACACCATCATGGGCACCATAACAACCCTATAATTGAGAGATGAGGGAGGAAGCAAAAAAAGGCTCAGGAGAATCTTTAGCATTGCCTTTCTCAATTACTTCAAAATATTTTGGACTTCAACTCCCGTCTTCTCTTAGCTTGCCACAGCCAAGCTTGAAAAACTGGCTTAAATAAAGCTGCCACAAGTAACAGTTCTGGCTGTCAATTAAATTGTAGAAAATGTTATATTATGGAAATATCAATTTTCTGATTACTGTTTGTTTAGATCTGTGCTGATCTTTATTTCTCCTTCCTGTAAGTTGTTTGGCCTCTTAAGTTTATCACTTTATTCAATAACCTATAGGTTTATATTTTTGGATAATGCATGTATTGATTGAACCAATGTTTTCTTTTTAATGGTGGTTCCTGTGGAGTTTTGGGAATTGTTATTTATTATTGTTCATTGTATGTGTGCCCCTTTGGGCCCAATGCTAAGGAAAAACAATAAGTCCCATAATGAAAAGTATATAATTATACAACATGTGTAATCAAAATATGTCACACTTTTTTTCTTTCCTAATTAGACACATTTTCTATCTTTTTTTTTTAACAACAGCCAACAACATTTTGTCTGAGATAAGTGAGAGTTAACTCTATATATACTGTTTTCTCAAGCTTGGTTGCCCTTATTGCAAATTATGCATTGGAAATATATATATATATATATATGGCTAATATTTCTGTCTTATTTCAAATGTTGGTTGTTTCAAATGCCTTGGTTTTACAAGAGAGTCTGCATAATACACAAATCAGGTCACAAATATTTCCTTTTCTTCTAATTCAGATGTCTGAAACCAAGATAGCACTCAGCATAAACAGAGTTCAAAGTTTTAAAAAATTGCAGAAGAAAGTTGCTTTCGTGAAAGAAGATTATTAACATCTGCAGGAAAGGGAAAGGAAGAGAGAGAGAGATAGAGTGGAAGAGAGAAAAGTGTGTGTGTGTGTGAGAGAGAGAGAGAGAGAGAACTGAACGTTGCTTATGAAAATGTGTCAATTATGTCAAGGGAAGAGATAGGAAATGGCAGTGATATATATCAATGCCTTGTTCTGTACTAAAAAAATTTATCTTAAAGAAGTTAGATTCTTAAGCAGTCACAAATATGTAAGTTAAAAGTGTAGGAAATATACGTTTCATTATGGATGACCCTTTGTATGAGTTATATTGGGGGGGAGAGGGGAAACGTAATTAACATCTCCAAGTAAGAGTGACTGATTTTACTAAAACAAGGAGATGACAGATCACATCAGAGCATAAAGTGGTTTTTTTTGGCATTAGTCCTTACAGGATTAACCCTGTAAAGTGGAAAAAAACAAAAGGAGATTTCTTCTGACAACCCATTCTCCGAACTGTTTAGAAAATTTATTACCTGTTCTAGCGAACCTGCTAGAACCTGCTGAATTTTACCTCTGAATGTGCTTTCTTTGCTTGTTTGCTTGTGTGTTGTTTGAATCAAATCAGTAGGGGGGCACTAGACTAATCTGAATGGTGTTTTTCCCCAAACGTTGCCATCAGATGGATTCCAGGTGACTTATACATAAAGCAGGTGAGGAAGATTCAAGTCAAGTCGTCCTTGACTGATCACAAATGGAACCAGAATTTGTGTTCCTATGCAAGGCAGTTGTTGAGTGAGCCATTCCTGATTTTATTATCATTCTGTCCTGGTTAAGTGAATCATTGTAGTTACTGTAAATGAATTGTGATTGTTAAGCAAATCCGGCCTCCCATATTGACTTTGCTTATTGAAGACCATCTTGAAAAGTTGCAAATGGTGGTCACACAGTCCCTGGATGCTGCAATCATTGTAAATACATGCAGTACAAGCATTGTAAATACAATACTTGCAAAGTGCCTGAATTTTGATAATGTGACTTGGGGGTGTCAGGGTTCCAAGTAATAAATCTATTGAGAGCAAAACTCTGAGGCACTTGAGTTCCTCAAAGATTACTTTTGGTGCAAATATCATATTGGCACATATCTGATGAAAACCGACTCTGAAACTCCCCAGGTTTTCACCTCATTAAAAGTAAATGTTTTTCTACTTTCTCAAAACAATCAGTCACATGGTCTAATCATTGTGCTGACTACTGGGTGGCATCACTCCGCCTTCTTCCAACCAGGTGTGAGAATGTTCTTGATTTCCAAGAGAAAGTATTTTGTTTTGTCTACAAAAAAATTTTCTATGTCAAATCCCCACTCCCTAACCCTCAGCTCCCGTGTGGCAACACTGAAGCAGACAAAAATGGCTTTGGTTGATATGGGGATGCTGCAACTAATATCAAGTACCAGTTGTAAGTCACTTTTTTCAGTAGCGTGGTAACTTTGAACAATCACTAAATGAATGGTTGTAAATTGAGGATTATCTATAAGCCATCACATTGGGTTGGGGGCTTAGCAATGATGTATAAGTAATGACTAAGCATTTTGTATGAATCAGACCACAATGGCTTTTTATGAACAAAAATCTTAGCTAAACACAATCTGAGATTTTGATAATTATTGGCAATTCTTGTCTTAGAGGGCAGGATTGCCCGTCAAGGCAATATTTGGCTCTCATCTTCTTATTAAGCTACTAAGCTGACCTCATTTCTGCAATCTTTTCACAGCTAAACTGCCAAAAACAGACCTTTGTCATAATTTACGTTTTCAATATTTAAAAATAGATACCTAGGAATGACTGTGTCCCATAGGGGGAAGGCAAGGTACTAGTTTTGGACACTGTTCTTCTATCAAAGTAATTGAAGGTGCCAGTTTAGCTATTTTCCTCTAAAATCATAAGGATCCCAAAATTGAAAATGAGTAAATGGTTAGAAGTAAGGCTGTTTAAAACCAGATTCAAATGGGCAAAGCGGCTGGATTCACACTTTTCATCAGACAATTACATTACATTATTTTGTTTGGCTTAGCATGAGATAGAGAGGTAATGATTTAAGCAAATCATAGTTTATATATGAATCTCATGCTTGCCCTGAGTAATTATTTTTTTTTTTTGTGGGAGGAAAGATAGGGTTTTCTAGGACTAGTGAATTAGGGAAAAAAAGGGTGATCCTGGAAATCTTGAGGCTGATCTCTCTTGGTCTCTTAGAAGAAATGCTTTCACTTGGGTAATTTGCCATGAAAAAGAGCTATCCACTCCTATAAAGCACAAGTACCAGAAACCTAGACAAAGGTGTGCCTAAAAAACAGCTCCAGATGAACAGGTTAACAGAGTTGGAAGAGACTTTGTAGGTTATCTAGTCCAACCCCCTGCCCAAGCAGAAGATCCTACACCGATTTACTCATGATGGCCAAGGACTTCCTGGAGCATCTGCTAAGAACTTCTGATAGTCTATAGCTGATCTTGGGTGGGACTCTGAAATTCTATCTTCTTTTAAAAGTTAGTCAGGTCTAGAAGGGAAACAACAGTTCCAGCTTCTTGATTGTGATTTAATTTATCTTACTGCCTGGCTTTTCTCACATGCTGGTCCAGTAACCTTATTAAATTTCTCATCTTGGTAGAAAGAGAGATAGAGCCCTGGTTTCAAAAGAGAAAGTTAGCAACAGAACAATTCTCTTCAAGTCGAAGACCTTTTCCTGATTCACTTTACTGATCAGAAGACGGGGTAATTTGAAGAAGGATGCAAGAGTTTAAAATGATTTTAAAATAATTTCCAACAGTTGAGTTGAAATTATTTTAAAATCAATTCATGATAAATGCAGGGCTGCCAGAGATCAAGCTGGTTATGTGTGGTGCAGTGCCCCTATACTTTGTGAGGTGCGTATCTGTCCTGGTCGTGCAGAAAACAGAATGTTCTGTTTTTAAGGAGGGAATCCGATTTTAGATTAATGGAAAAATTATAGGGAGGATGCAAGGGAAGAATTACTCGATTAGGTTTCTACATTGTGTTAAACATCATTAGTAGTTTAAGGACGATTAGTTAAACCACATGGATGGACTTGCACAACATGCTAAGTCAAAGAAGCCACATGATGGCTGAGATGGTGTGTGGAACCAGCTTTCTTGTACTGTACTACTACTACTATCTCTCTACTGCTATTTTCTTAGATCAATTTTCTCCTAGCCTTGCTTTAGAATGAAAACTAATAGAAGAAAAGGCTATGTGAAGTGGTAATGGATTTGGGAGGCCAAATGGTGGTGGTGGTTGTGGTGGTGGAGGAGGTGTTTATTAATTTTTAATACCTATTTTTACCCATTTCTCTCAGCAGACCAAGCAGCTAACAACTGTGAGCATTTAAAAGCAGCAGCAGGATTGAAAACGGCAACCCCAAGGAACAGGATTGGACAATTAAACTACTTTCCAACTATTTTTAAATGTTTAATCAAAAGCCTCTTAAAAGCGGAAGAGTGTGTTTCTCTTGGGAAGGACTTTTAGGTCCTGGCTTGGGTTGGGTTGGGTTGGGTTGGGTGACTCAATATAAACATCACACATAAATAAATGAAAAGCAGTGGAAGCTTTGCCCCTTTTTTCTGTATGTTATCACACATTAACACCAGGTGGAACGTCAATTGCTCACAACGGCCATCTTAATACTTTGGCCCACTCCTTGTGGACACCCCTAACCAGATGCAAACTACTTGTGAAGGAATCTCCCACTAGACTGGAGAGGGGGGTTAAGAGGGGGGTGAGCTTAGGTCCTTGCACTGCACAAAGTGGCACAGGCCTGACCTCCCCCAGAATCCCTGAAGCTCTTATCTGACCGTTCTCAAGGGGAAACACTCGGTCTGGCACGAGACTGTTCACACGTAGTTCTGGTTGCTTGTGCCTGACGCTACTTAGGGCAACTATCTTGAAGTTTTATATCTAAATTTTCTATTTTGCAATGGCATTTTTCCCAATATCACAACTCTTCCTATATGAGTCATGGTGGCGCAGTGGTGAGGGTGCACTACTGCAGGTTATTTCTGCTGACTGCCGGCTGCTTGCAATTTGGCAGTTCAAATCTCACCAGGCTCAGGATTGACTCAATCTTCCGAGGTCGGTAAAATGAGGACCCAAATTGTTGGGGGGCAATATGCTGTTTCTGTAAACTGCTTAGAGAGGGTTGTAAAGCACTGTGAAGTGGTGTATAAGTCTAAGTGCTATTGCTATATTATCTATGCGTGCAATAATATTTTTTTCTGCGTGTAATTGTGGCTGCCTTTGGATGCAAACCATGAAATGTGTCCTCCTTATAGCAGCCCCCTATGTGTGCATACCCACACATGGAGGGAGGAGCTGGGGAGAGGAAATGAGAGGCAGTAAGGCTCTCTTAATGTGGAGGCTATGCTCTTTGCGGTACAGAGCTGATAACTGTTGCTTCTTGGCATCTGATGTAGTATGTAGTATTTTTTTTAAGTCATACTCATGCAGGTAATGTTAAATTCAGTTAAGCATTTTAAGGGTCTAGCAAAGCAAAGGTATGTGTGTAAGCTTGCTTGTTAATTTATAATCAAGGTTACAATTCAGAGGGGAAAGAATATTATGTTTTATGAGCATTTTGTAAAGTCCCTTTAGGCCTCTATAACATCAGGTCATTGAGTGGAGGGAAAAAAACTTTGTCTTCTGCATGGATAGCTAACACAGGATGAAAATACACCCCTTATGTGACTTGATGGGTTGTGCTATTTGACTCAGGGTTGACTAAGGTTGACTCAGCCTTCCATCCTTCCAAGGTGGGTAAAATGAGGACCCAGATTGTTGCGGGCAATATGCTAACTCTGTAAACCGCTTAGAGAGGGCTGTAAAGCACTGTAAAGCAGTATAGAAGTCTAAGTGCTATTGCTATTTCAGCCTGTTGAATCAGCCACAAGAACTGGCCAAATTCATCTACCACATTAGAACACAATCAAACCACATGACTTAAAGTAATATGTAGCCTGCCCTCATCACCATCCAGTTGTAGCCGAATGTCCTGCCAGTATGAGATCATTGTACATCTGGGGGCTGAAAGGGTAGATTCCTACCCTTTATTCAGAACTATGCAATATATATATATAACATAGTATACTTTTTGTCAACAAACTCTAAAGACTTAGAAAATGAGCTTTGTGAATTTGAAAGGTTCAGTGAGGCTACCAGCATGATAGCTGTCCTGTTTATCTCCCATAGTTCAGTCTTTCAGAAGATTGCTATCCTGAAGTATATGATGAGCAACCCTTCAGTGTTAATATGGGTGATCTCTTTTCCACTCCTCTTTATTTGAAGAGTGTTAAAGTATTGAGATTTAAGAGCTGACCAGTTGTAAAGCTGATGCAATGGAAGGCTGATGCAATGAAGATGAATCAGCGTTAGTATTGCCTGTTTAAGACTAAGAAGGGGTCCACAGAAGTTTTACCACTTTAAGAGGTGTTTATATATATAGCAGCCACTAGAGGGAGTATTTGCTCTCCTTGTGCCTGGTATTCATTATAGAGTTCTCTGTGTAGAGTTAAGAAGATTAGTTGCTTATCAGGTATTTGCCTACCACATATATTACTGTATATGTCTTGTACATGAACCACTGTTAAATGTCTAAGTCTCTGTGCTGTATTTTGCTCCAGGGTTGTCTCAGAATAGTGGTCACGCTATGAACAGTCTGACAAAGAGGTTCTAAAGAATTGGTCTACTCAACTGATTCTTTGCCTTTACCATGGTCATACTCTGTCTCCATGAGGCCGTGTCTCCACCAAAACTCATTCTAGACTTAATTTCTAACTCTATTATTCTTGCTGTCCCTTTCTGAACTGGTTCAGTTTCTCAAAATCCTTAAAGGGGGGTGCATGATACTATGGACAACACCGAACAAAGCTGAAGTCAACTCCTACTGATGTAGACTAAACATATGGTTGCTTTTCTTTTCTTTTTTTGTAAAAAATTTATTAAGTT
>JAEANM010021437.1:0-11852 GCA_017656035.1 Myanophis thanlyinensis
GATCTCTGCCCTCCTGCCAGCACAAATTGTGAGCGGCCGGAGAGGAAGGAGGAGAACCACCGTAGCACAGTGCCTCCCACTCCTAATCCCCCCCAGCCGCCACAATAAGGTACTGTGGTCGACAGTATTGAAAGCCGTTGAGAGGTCTAACAGGACCAGGACAGAGGATCAACCCCTGTCCCGCGCCCTCCAGAGATCATCCACCAACACGACCAAAGCCATCTCTGTGCTGAAACCAGGCCTGAAGCCTGATTGGAGAGGATCCAGATATAGTGTATCATCCAGATGCCTGGGAAGTTGACGTGCCACCACGGTCTCAACAGCCTTCGCTAAGAAAGGAAGGTTGGAGACCGGCCGATAACTAGACAACAGGGCTGGATCCAGGGAAGGCTTCTTGAGGAGGGGCCTCACCACCGCCCCCTTCAGGGCAGGAGGCAAGGACCTCTCTCTCAAAGAAGCATTTATAACACCCTGGAACCAACCCCGCGTCCTCTCCTGGGTCGCTAATACCAACCAGGAGGGGCATGGATCCAAAAGACATGTGGCATTCACACACCCCAGCAATCTGTCCACTTCATCTGGGGTCACAGGATCAAACTCAGCCCAGATAATCTCATCCAAGACCGACCCGTCTTCCCAACCCCATCTAGGGAACTGTCTTTTCTTCCCTTTGGCCTGTACAGTCTTTACTTTTAGTCTTATTGTCACTTAGCCTTCTGTTTTGGGTTGAAGGGATTTCTGGAATAATCAAGAGGTCTATCTGTTGAAAAGAAGTTTGGAACTCATCTGTTCTAATTTCTTTGTTTCCTTCTATTTTGTTTTGATATTTTTCTTTGCTCCTTCCTTTCCTTCCCTCCCTCCCCCTTCCCTTTTTATTAGATTTGGGTTTTTTTTAACGTATAAAATATTTAATAAAAAACATTTTCTTGCTGTTGCCTCTAGTTCCTTTATCATCAATGAATTTGACTCTTCCCTTTTCCTGTTCAGTCATATCTTTCCTGCCAACTAGTCTTTCCTTTTTATCCCAAGGACTTTGGGTGGGAGGATATGAGTCTACCCCGGGTTGATATGGGGACATGGTTTCATTCCCTTTGTCCAAACAGCTATTGATAACAGCTTGTTTAGACCCAGGCAAGACAAGTCTGATCAGGCTGGTGCATTATGGCTTTACTACTCTGGCCAAAATAATTAGGGCACTGTGACCTGGTCTTTTTGTATCAGAAAGGGCTTGTTTGAGATGGTCATAGCTGAGTTGGCTAGGCAGGTCATAGGAAAAGTAGAAGGGCTGTTTCTGGTGAAACTGATAGTATATACCTCAGCAGACTAAGCTACTTGTGTCTCTGGTGGGAATATCTGCAGATTGGATTGCACTACTCTACTGTGGGTTTCAAAAGCATGGGGAAGGCTGTTTTATTGGGCCACTGAAACACAGTTTTTATTGTTTTAAAAAATAATTATATTTGTTTTAGTATTTTTAATTGCTTTAGCTTTGTTGTATGCCACCAGAGTCACTTTTAGCTAGATAAAATAGAAAAATAAATAAACAAAAGGAAGCTTTAAAAAATAGCAGCTAATTGAGCTCTTTGTCTTTTAACTCATCCCTAACCTAAAACAAAGGTAATTTAAACTCATTTTTACTTGATCAAGCATTGTTTCCTAACACAGTGTTTGCCATATACTTCCTCAGTAATCTAATCTCAAATGAAAGGGTAAATAAACAGTAATCATTAATCGGAATCCATAAATTCGTTGTTCTGTTCAAAATCATTCTATCATCTACTATTAATCTCATTATACATTCTTCATATTTCTATTTAGTTACATTTTAATAAATCCTTAAAGACAATTAAAACATTCCATTTATCTATATTTCATATTTTCTAGCTCTTAACTATTTCTAATATAACAATAATATCTCATGTGACCAAGCAGAATCATCTTCCAATTATATTCTTAACCATTATCTATATGTCTTTTAAATAAGCTTTTAATCTCTCTACATTTTCTCTATTTCTCTATAATCTTTTTCTGTTCTTAATAACTTCTTTTTCTCTTCTTTGGTTTATATTTTATAAGGAAATGTACCAGTAATGATGCAATCAGTAGTTGAGTTGCCCTGCTCCTACAGGCCACTTCAGGCTATTGCAGTCTTCCTTTTCTCCAGTTGTTAGTTACTATGCATAGCTGATTTGGCCTGGGGTATCTATATCACTCCAAGCTTCTAAGGTTCTCTTAGCTTCACAGGTTGGTGAAGCTAGAGATATTAGTTTGTCTGCTCTTTCCCTGATGTCTCACTTTCTTTATTGGGCTTCACCTCTGTTAGAAGCTGCAACATTGTTATATTTACCAATACATTTGCTGAAACAGGGTAAGAGCTATTCACAATGTAACACAAAATAAAATTCAACTTAAAAAAATTCTTCTACGTGCTCTGAAAGACATATGAATTATAATTTATAACTCTGGCTTTTAAAAAAATATCAAGAATTCAGCTGATCTTTTTTGTTTCCTCCATTTTATTTTTGTTTTACTTTTGGATTTTCGTCTGCCAAGGAAAGATAGAAAACAGGCATGTCAAGCTATTGAATATATAATAGGGCTTAACAGCAAAGCAAAATTCTAACATAGCTGGCCAACTTTTGAAAAGGCAAAGCAATTGGGCAGTTGATATCTCTATCCCACATAAAATAAGATTGCAATCCAACATCACCTCCAGAAGAATGGAAAAAAGGAAGTGAAGATTCCCAGTAAAATAAATATGTTGATGTTTCCAGTTATGGTGTTTCTTTATTATAAACATTTGTAAGTCCATGTAGATCATGGTGACTATAATACTTACAGAGCTACATTTTCCAAAAGGAACCAACCCATCCGATTTTGTTTGCAGGAAAGATGGTTTTGTGAGTGACTGATAATGCCTGGAGATGCTGTTTTTCAGTAGTGGCATCTATCCAGCAGGAACGTCTTTTCCTAGAATTTAGATTAGCCCCCTTTTGACAGCTCTCTGGGGGCTAGTATAATGGAACTCTTATAGAAAGCATTTGGAGAATAGGCTCATGCTATGCATCTTTATCGATTGGATTACTAAATTATATTTTAATTCAATTTAATATACTTTCATGTGTATTTTGATTAGTTTAGACATTTTATGATTATAAGAATAACAAGAGTCTTTGAAGACTATGGCAATGTATCCAATTCAACAAAATAAACTGCCTTCCAAAAAGTTAAAAGAAAATTTTCATATTTTTATATTTATTGTAATTCTTAAAAAAAACAAAAGAGTGATACTCCAAATAGCAACTAAATTTGCTACAGAGAACTTGTCTTTCATGTTCATCCCATACTTTTTCATTATAGGCCAGACTTAAATTCTTTGGGAAAAAAATACTGCAGTGCAGTTATGAAGGATATTCATAATTTAGATTTATCTAAGAGGTTTCTATGTATCATGAACTAATGGGCATATTTCATATAAAAGGCACAGTCTACTATGATTTTACATGCTACTTTATCTTGTATTTTTCCCCCTGTACCATGCAACCTGGGGCGTATTCTAAGTTTTTGTGTCCTGTGTATGAGGAATCTAACTGAAAAAACCTTCCATTCTGCAACCAAGACTAGAGCACCATTGCATCTCCACAGTGTTTTGTGGAGTTGATAGATGTTGACGGTGGGCATTAGACTTTATTCCTCCTGCTCAGTCTTTGGAGGTGTGCTAGCAAGTCAGACTGGTAGGTGAAGTCAAGACACTCCTGCTATTCACTCTTTCCTCTTCCATACAATTTAATAATAATATAAAAAGTGGCTGTCAGCAGTGCTGCTGAGGTCTCGGTGTGCTGCCAGCCATCCTTTGAAGACTCTGGTTAATTGTACCTTTCTGTCTGAGCACTGTTGACCTTCATAGTCATAAGCCTGTTTTAGCAGTTACTGATGTAATTTTGCACTGGTCAACTGTTGGAGCCAAATTACACCAGCAGCTTCTATGCAGCAAGCAAGACTATCTACACCCTCCAGTCAATGATCCCTCAACAGGACATACTGTAACATTTATTCGTTCTCCTGGGAAAGACATACGGAGAAGCCCAGACTTTCCATTCTTTGAAAGACCCCCTTAATATGATTTCAGCTCAGAACATAACAACAGGCTTCCGACGTTTCAATTCCTCTCCCTTTAAATGATGCTTTATAACACATGCAAAATCTTTGATGAGAATTTTTGCTGTCACAGTTTGATAATGGACTTAAGTGAAGGAATAAACAGCATTAGCTGAAGAAGTTCTCCTAGTTATATAGTTCTTCCAGTTATATAGTATTTCTGCTGCCCGAATTTCCCAAATGCTTTTAGTTCATAGAAACTAAATGTCAGTTTTATTGGAGCTGTGTATCAGCAGACTTCGTTCCCCTGATAGCTATTCTGACACCCACTGCAAGCCCTGTAAAATGATTACAGCAAAGCATTGAAGTACATTTTAAGGCTTGAAGAGTGGACTTAATGACTGCAATCATAGTTGTATGAAGGATTAGTTAAGGAACACGGGTACTCACGCTCCTTTATGATGAATGGGTTCTCAAAACAAAGAGAAATAACAAGAGATTTGTTTTGATACTAAAACAGATAGGCCACCATAGAACACATTTCCTCTTGGTAATAAAAGAAGGATTTAGTTCAAGGAGAGCTAGATAGGAAGAGGAGAAGAAAGGCAGCATAATAAAAACAAAATTCATTTGAAAGATAAATAAATAAATAAATACATCTTTGCTTCAGCCATAAATTCTATGTAGTTTCTAGTGTGAAAAGAAGCCACTTAGGTGGCTATAACCATGAAAGAGGAGGATACAGGAACACTTTTTATTATTATTATTTATAGTTGTAAGTTCCAAAAATGTTGGTTTTGTGAAGCAATTTAGGAGAGATATCTTAAAAAGCCACAGAGCACCAGAAGTGTTTAATTATTTATGGATGGTGCAAATGAACTGCAAATGAACTGTCTTATTTTCCTCTTGTTAATAGCAAGTCACCAAATGCAGCCCTAGTATATTTTAATTCAAAATGAGTTTTAAGACCTCGTCTTCAGTGGGGATTAGTCACATGAAATAGTCCAGAACCTCAATTGCTTTGTCATTTGCAGAGGAAACCATGAGAAGTGTTTCTGAATGCTAATTCTTGGTGACAAGCAACAGGAGGTGGATATAATTTTAATGCCAATGTAAACAGAGCAAGTATGCAAAGGACTTTTTTCCCTAAGTTTTTTTGAATTATTATTTTTACAACATATCAAACTTACATCATTCATTAAACAATGTGTGTCTGGGTACAAAACAATTTCCTTAATGATAATTATAGTTTGTAGTTTCTTTTTGTAATAACAAAAGCTGGGTGGCTTTTTCTAGGGCGCAAATAAGATATATTGAATAATCAAATAAGGCTATTGAATTTTAGTTTTCTTGGTACCAAGAAAGCACAGAAGAAGTTGGAAGTTATATGACTATCAGAATCATGACAAGTAAAGGTTAGAAGGAACTTTGGAGATCATACGGTTTAATCCTCTGGTTAGTCCTGGAATCTGTTGTTACAGTATTTGGGATAAACGGCTATCTAACTTATGTTTAGAGATGGAGGTGGGGAGAAAAAGACTGCACATGATCGTAAGGCAAGAATAAAATGCAGTGAACATGGTTGTGAAATGGGAAATGAGGGGGCAGGGAAGACATGTTTTGTCTAGTAAGTACTGGATTTTGGAAATGTACTCCATTCAATAGCTTAGTACTGTTGACAGTTCTATTGTACCTGTGGCTAACTGTTCATATCCTGTATGTGTTTCCTAACAAGTAACAGCTGCAAAAATTAGAGTTACAATTAGAAGTGGGAATTCTTTTTGTTGCTGGTTGCCACAGAAAGGAAGGAATCTACTCCTCAGAGGTCCCACCGTGGGTGGAAATCTTGGCTGATTTGATGAGAATAAATGCTATTGGAGCTGAAGGACTCTGCCTGGGAAATATTTGAAGAGAATCAACACTCCTGGTTACAATCAGTTCCTGTATTATAACAAATGAAAGCTAGACAGTCATCAAATTCTCTTTAATTACTTGTTCCTATACTAAAGATAGAATAGAAAGAATGATTTACATTCTTTCACAGAAAGAATGAGGAAAAGCTTCTTTCCACAAGCAATACGGACACTTAACCAGGAACCACAAGCACACTCAGGACCACAACCAGAACCGTGTCTGCATCCAACTCCCACCTTCCCAACTACCCTTAACTGTTTTTCTAACCCCCCACCCTCCCTTCCTACCTAACTTACCCACGGTTGCGTAAGCATTTCACTGCATATTGTACCTTGTATGACTGTGTATGTGACCAATAAATTTGAAATTGAAATTGAAATTGAATAAGTCTAGATGAGTTCTCTAAGAATTCCTTTACATTCTTTGACTGTATTATTACTGGGACAAATTTATACATGATAAACTATACAAGATGGTCCTACAAGAAAATGTATCATTTTCCATGAACATTTTCTACACACAATTTTTTGGTTATGCTTAACGAACAGCTTATGAAAAGCTGCATACTTTTTAAATAAAAATATCTCCCTTATCCTATCAGTTCTCAAAGAGTTTTGAAAGTACCGTATTAAACTTGGAAGTAGCATTATGCCAAAAATAGTGCGGGAAATGTCAGAAAATGTCAGAGTGTATTGTTTCTTGTATCATCAGCTCAGATACTGAAGTTGTGTGTATGTTCCAGCCATATGTTGATTTTGGATGTGGATTGGTTTTAATATACTTTATAAAATTACCCAGGGACTGTTAAGCATATTAAAGGACAGTTAACATTCATTTGAAGTGAGAAATAACTTTAAAAATGATGATCTTTTCTCAAGGATTTTCTGAGAAAATTATTGTGTACTGAGCTGATTCCAATCAACATGGAACAGGGACGAGCAGTCTTTTGGCAGCTGGGAACAGCACTTAATTTGGATATATTTGTGGAGAAGATGAGGATTGTGTTAGGCAGGGAAATGATAATACAAAGGAGACTGGGCCATGTGATGCATGTATTCAGGATCATAATGTTCACTTCCTTGTGACAATAATGTACTGTATAATATTCTGGAAATCTATTTTGGTATGGAAGGGCATGGAAGATTTTCTTTGTATAGCCGTATCTGTTTATGCATATACTACAGTTTCTCTGTGCTTTCTGTCCATTAATGTCAGGAAAACATCATTCAGTGGTTCAGTCAGTAAACAGCCACAAAATGAATCCCAGGATTCAAACCTATAGTTGACAGCAAAATTGGCTGGGGAATTTTTGGGGAGTTGAAATCCATATGTCTTAAAGTTGTTAAGGTTGAGAAACACTAATTTACTGGATTGCCTTGAAAACTCTTTCCAAGCTTTGCCATCTTTTTTTCTATGATTACTTCACCTATCACTATTGCCTAGAGACACAACTTCCAGTGCAAAGTGTAGTACCACATTATAAACACTTGAGAGCAGTTTGACGTAGTTAAGGTGGTTAAGGTACCTGGTTAGAAATGGAGAGTCTGTGAGTTTTAATTCCACTATCGCTACAAAGCCAGCTGGATGACTTTGGACCAGTCATTTTCTCTCAACCTTAGGAAGGAGGTAATGGCAAACCATTTCTTAAAATCCTCCCCAGGAAAAATGCAGGGACTTGTCCTGGCAGTCTCTGAAAATTGGACCCCACATTATGGGTCAGGCTGAGATGCTCTGTGTTTCTTTTCCTTTCCTTTGATAGAACATCGAAGTTCACTACGTGTGCTTGTTTTCATGTAGTTCCCTCACTTCATCTGCCATAAAACATTTTAGTTGTTAGTAAATCAGTCACAGGGATTTGGGGGCAATTAGAAAAATGGAGAGCAGGATCTGTGCGTTGCTCTCAGGCTTTTATTGCGACCCATATTACAGCTGAAGAGCAGAATTGTTTCTGAGCCAGAGTTATGTTTAGGGTTAGGGTTATAATGTGTGATTTATTTTGCTAGCTGTTAGTATATTATTGTATTTATTTGCTTCATCGTGCCTTTGTTTATTTGGGTCATTTAAATTCTGCTGATCGTTGACCAAATAAATATTACTGATATTGAACTGAGCCAGAAATAACTTGATAAGCAATATAATGTTTTTACCATTTTGAAGTATTTTGGATTCTGCATTTCCTACTACTTTTTCTTAGCTGATCCTGGTTAGCAAAGGCAGTATAGAAGACAAAGTGTTCCAGAGACAGAGAAAGGGTAGACATAGTACAAGAGGTTTTGTAATTTTGCCATTCCTTATCCTTAATAATAATAATAAAATATTTGGGCCAGTCCCTCTCTCCTTTAGCTTGGTACTCAGTTCTTGTCAAATCATAAATCTTCCTAATCACACCAAATTTAAAAGTAAAGTTTCGTCCAGGATTAAAATGGCCAGCCCTGCACCCATATTCAAAGTAGCGAAGCTGCTGCCAGTTGAACTAGCAAAACCAGCAGAGCTATGCAACATTCCAATACCAGGCAAGAAAGGAAAATGTAGCTAAGAGCTGCAATCTTCCATATTAAAAAAAAAAAAAAGATGGAAATTGAGAAAGTGAAATAAGCTTAAAGCAATAGTAACTTTCTACTCCTTGCTTTCCCAGGAGAAACTGAAATAATTTAATGAAATTACTAGAACTTACTGTCCCAGCTCTTTGTGTCAAAGTCCTAGAAGTAATCATGCTTGGCTTTGCCCCTTAGCATTCTCCATATATGGAAATGAAGTTTATAGCACTTACAAACTCTGCAACACACTTCAGGGACCAGCAAGATTTCTGTTGCGTCAATTTGTTATGCACATCGTGGCCATAAAGACAACATTGCTTCTTATTATTCCTTACCAGCTAATTCTAAGCATTTCTCTTTCCAAGGAAATCTAAACCTAATCAGTGACTAATGGAATAGGAATCTGGCAAGGAAGAATCCAGAATGAACAGAAGCTGGAGTTTACTGGGCAGGAGAATTGCTAGAAAATCCAGCTGTAAGCAATTAATTGAATTATTATTTTTTATTATATTATTATATTATATTATATATATATATGGAGAATATATATATATTATTATAACCATTGCTCTAAATAAGAAAACAATTTTTTTTTCAAAATCTCAGAAAGGTTATAAAGACAAAGACCTGGCACTTACATTTATGAATATGGATGATTGATGTACTTAATTATGGTAGGTTATTTTCTATATACCTTACCTAGAGACTACATACATGACCGTTTTTACAAGAGTTATTGGCATTCATTCCTTAAATAATGTAATCACAAGGTGATGTCTTGGGGAACCAGACCAGCTAACTATACTATAGTCACAAGAAAAATATTTGTAGTATTTTCGGAGACTTATTATTTCACTTATAATATAACCAGCCAATGAGAAAAGCAAAGAGAACTGAATTCTAGCAGAGGAAGGTTTTTCTTTAGTTTTATTAAATAGAGCACCTTCCATTCATTCCACTAAGAATGCCCTAGAATCGTGATGGCGAACCTATGGTACAGATGCCACAGGTGGCACACAGAGCCATCTTGCTGGGCACAAGTTGTCGGCCAACTTACCTCCAGATGAGCATGCACATGCGATTGCACTTGCATGCATGCACAACTGCAGAGACCCAGCAGCTCTTCAGGTGTCCACTGTGCATGCGTGCGATTGCAGCAGGAAATCCAGCTGGTCTTTGGAGCTCTCCTGCACATGCACACACGATGGCTCATGTGTGCATGAGTGCCTGCATGCAGCACCTGTGTATTGCACATGCGAAAGCTGCGTGCATACACAGATGGTGTGGTTGCACATACAATGCATGTGGAGGAGCCCCACACAAGCCCTACACAGATGGCATGTGCAAAGCACATACTTTTTGGCACTCAGTAACTAAAAGGTTCACCACCACTGCCCTAGAACATGGTGTCAAACTCATGGTGTTATGTTGCCATTATGTGATGTATTTTGAATTTTCCCCCTTCACAGTTGGGGTGGGAGTGGCCTGCACATAACACATACAGCCCATGGGCCACCAGTTTGACACCCCTTGCCTAGAACAACTAATCATAGGTTGGTAGGTATAGCTCACAGTTCTAACATTGGCATAAAATTTATGGACAGTCCTATTTTGCAGCATATTGGTGCATGAAATACAAAAATTAAAGCAAGCAATCCAAATTTAATACTATCATGGAATGCATGCTTCCATGGATAGTATCCTGGATTCTTAGTAAGCCTTTGATTAGATTATCAAAAGGGATGGTATTTAAGGAAGAGAAAAGGAAATTTAGGGCATGTCAAATTTTTCAACTTTCAATTTCCAGGGGTGCTCAAAAGTTGTGACATGCCTTTTGGAGAATGTAGAGATATTTTGATTATTTTAATACCAGTGTAATTTAGATGTGCTTGGTAAGTAACTACATAAATATCACAACTTTTCAACATTTGGTTTGTTTCATTTCATAATCATTTGTTCAGAAGCAGTAACATGCTTCTTGATTCCATATTGTCAGCACTGACACAGGGATAAGAGGAAGAGCCATTCCTTCCAGATTCTTATGATCTTCCAGCAAGTATTTCGGAAAGAGTAAGCATACAAAGAATTCAAATGTATTAAGTTATATTAATAAGAATTAGATTTACAGTAGATTTAGATTTTAGATTTTATTTGATTTATATACTGCCCACTCTCCCTAGGAACTCGGGGCGGTGATAATTACCTTCATTATCCTCATCATCTGCTATGAAATCAGTGAATTCTACAAGCATGTTGTTCTAAAAGCTTTACCTTATAGAAGTTAGTTTGGGCAAAAAAAACTGATTGCCTCAGTGGCGCAATGGTTAGAGTGCAGTACTGCAGGGTACTTCTGCTGACTCTCGGTTGCCTGCAGTTAAGCAGTTCAAATCCCACCAGGCTCAAGGTTGACTCAGCCTTCCATCCTTTCAAGGTGGGTAAAATGAGGACCCAAACTGTTGACTCTGTAAACCGCTCCAAGAGGTCTGTAAAACACTATAAAGAGGTATATAAGTCTAAGTGCTATTGCTATTGAGTTAAATGCTATCAGAGGTGACAAACATTCTGCTCATCACCCAGAGTTAAAATTTGTGAAACCTTTAATGTTTCTAGATTTGTGATATACCCAAATAGAGGGAGGTGGTGCAATGTGACCCCCTTACGGAATAAGAAAGGGAGGTATAGAGCTAATTCTTTATAATGAGAAATAAATATCCAAACAAAACAGATTAGGTTAGGAGGAGTGAGGTTTCTAGTAAGAAAGGGACAAAAGTCTGAGTGTTGGTTATATATTTATAAATAAACAGTTATTGCTGTTAGTCTGGAAACGTTAATCTGTAAAAACAACACATTTGCTTTTAATTTTGCAGATTTATGAAAATACATTTTTCTTCTATAATTTTTCTTCTAGTTTTTCCCGGTCATTGGTTCTTGGTAGAAAATCAGTCACTTATTCCACAGTGTTCCTTCCCATTGACAATGAGAGACAATGCAAAAATAACAGCTGGTCATCCTGGATGATGGCAATAATATGGATTAATTTCAAGTCAACCCTTCCTTTTGGATCTAGATGACAGAAATTACTTTCTCAGCTTAAAGTAAACAGATTGGTCATGCTGCTTTAATCAAAATTTGGCCCAAAGACTGCTTCAGGAAGATACACTATATTTATTTTAAGATACAGTTGTGTTCAAAAATATGCAACCCCCACTGAAATTGAGTGTTTTGTCCAGTTTGACATTGATTTTGATCATTCAGTCATCTTGCTTACAATTAAATCAAAGAGGCACGTGTAGGTCAGACAAA
>JAEANM010021438.1:0-11852 GCA_017656035.1 Myanophis thanlyinensis
CACACTTCTTGCCCTGGCATGAAGCAGAAGGCACCAGCCTGAAGATGGCGAGTGGGACCTCACCGAAACGTTGCGAAAATATTCTCAAATTTAAATGGGAAAAGATCCGAACAGACCTAGACCTGCATACCTGCATCCATGAAAATCTACAAAAACAAATTTAATAGAAATATATAGAAAAAAAACAGCCTTCAGACAGCAAAATTTATGGTGGCACTTCAGCAGTGTTCATATTCAGGGATAATCTGGAATAAATATTTTCAATCTGTAATGTCCAATTAAGTGCAGATACAGAATTTGTTCCCTCCAAGGAAGACATATATAGACAATTTATCAAGAAGGTCTGTTTCACTCTTTTCCTCTGTAATTGATGCTTTCATTCTTTTCTTCCCTGAACACTTAAGAATGGCCAAAAGGCTTTGACACTGCCATTTATTTTTCTGTCTTTAATTTCTGCAATTCAAGCAGTTTGCAGCTGATTCACTTCTATTGGTTCTCTATAGGCTACAGAGGGATAATTTCCAACCCATCAAGTCAGTAACATTTCTCTTACAAGATCTGAAACTCAGGAATCCAGGGGAAAAATAAGAAAAAAAAAACTAATGTGAAAATGGACCCCTGGAATCTTAAAATAAACACATACACACACATCTTATTTCAAATGGATTAGCTGAACCAATAATAACTCTGCTCAGTACATCAATCTATAGTACACAGAAGTGCAAAGGTGTTTTTAGATTAGCTCAAAATTGTTACATGGAAGGGCACCCAGAATTAATCCTTCAAGACCTTGACTTGTTTTATAATGTGCAAAGTATCTTACCTCCACAATTTAGAGACCAAGTGAAAACTGTTGTTTTGTTTTCTATTTGCACTTTGGAGGATTGTTTAGCAGTGTTTGTAGCTACTGTCTAGTGCCTCCAGCAGTTATGTTGTATGATATTTCTATAAATTCATCACATTTTAAAAAACATTTTATGGTTTTGTTTGTGAATTTTTACTGATATGAGCCATCCAGTGTCTCCATTGAGATGGCATATAATACATATATAAATAAATTAAAAGTATACATTTTCTATATTGTCAACATTATATGTTGACAATATATTATGTTAAAATTAACAATTGGCATATATTATATTTAGAACTTCTACATAGTAGCTGTATTAAATGTAAATTAAATACTAACATGAAAGCTCTTTCAGCAAGTCCAATTTGATTAACCTCTAGGTATAATTATTATTGGTATGTACATAAATCTGTGAATGAATGGATAAGTTGGAGAAAAGTTAAACATGTAACATCTGAAAACACTAACTAGAGAACTAGAGTGTCAGCTAAATTAGGCTTCCCAACTTTGTGCTGGATTTGTCAAGATGTCTCCCAAATTGACAGCTGGTTATGGTAGTCCCATTACATTTGAATAAAACTAGTAAACCTAGAATAGATACATACTCATTCTGTAATGCAAGTGTGGGGATAATTGCTTTCTCAGTAGCTGCCAAACCACGCTGGGGAATGCAGGGTCAACACAATGATCCTCCTTCAGGAAAGGTGAGCTTTAGCAGTAGGCAAAGCACATTGCCTTCAGCTGAGCTTTAGCAGTAGGCAAAGCACATTGTCTTCAGCAGCACACCAGAAGATGATTACACATCTTACACACCAGGAGATGATTATTACACATCTTAACTCTGTAACCAATCAGCTTCTGCCACAAACTCTACAAACTCTGTAACCAATCAGCTTCTGCCACAAACTCTACAAACTCTGTAACCAATCAGTTCCTGCCAAAAACTCTATATTACAATAAAAAGGAGCTCCCATGGGACTTCCCATTAATCTTCTTCCTGCCTGTGCATCTTTTCTCCATCACCAGCCACTGCAACAGCAAGAGATACTACTAATTTATTGCTTCCAAAATAAAATACCAATAGTATCTGTGTTTTAAGCATGAATTTAACTTCTGCAGGAAACAAGTAAATACTTTGAAGAAAGTAAGTCTATAATTTCCATACAAACCCCCTCAATTCCTTTTTGTATTCTTTCCTATTCTTTTTGGTCAGCATTTGGAGCTGTGGATGTTGGCTGTTCAGTGCACTTGCATAGGAACTACTATGTTACCCATCAAATTTTTAATGTTATGTTTCTTCTCAATCTTTTATTATGTGGAAGAAGTTCTTGGAGCCACCATGACAACAACCATGCCTAGTTTAAAAAATTTATCAAGTCTTTAGCAATTAAAAGTCAAACATCTATTCAGTTCTCCACAAATGAAGTAGAAGCTGTTTTGATCCATGGTGACTTCAAAATTCTGCTAACCTAGCAGTTTGACAACATGCAGCTACAAGTAGATAAATAGTGGGATGGTAGCAGCATTCCTTGCACCTCAGCATATAGTTATTATTATGCTGATTACATGACTATGGAAGTACCTTGGACAACATTTGGCTTGGAAATGGAGATTAGCACTGCTCCCTAAAATCAGACCCAACTGGATAGAAGAAACCTTTACCTTTTTACCTTAACTCCAAAGGGAAGAGGGGAAAAATGGAAAATGACCTAATGCTGTAAGAACTGAGAAGGGAAATCCTCCCTAAGAAACGGATATGTGGCTTGTTTGTGTTTTCTCTGTTCCAAATTTAATCATTTGTTTTGGTGATAGATATTTCTGTATAGACTGGAAAGGGTTGTAACTACTAGTACAAATTTTACATATAAACAGTCCAAGATTTTATCAGTTTTGCCATCACGTAGAGCTGGGAATCTTCAAAGATGCTGCTAGTCACTGAAGGCACTGCTAAGCTAACTGATTTAGGATATGACTTCTTCCTAGATTCACTTTTGCCTTGCAGGCATTTCAAAAACAGCATTGGGGTTTATTGTATATATACTGAATGGCTGTGCCGTTATTTTTAATGTCTACCAATCTAGAATACAGATAAGTAGAAAGACATGATAGAAAAAGATGCCCACAAGAGAATCTCAGGGATGCCCACAAGACAATATGGCTAAAATGGCCAATATAACTGTCACTGAGGCTTCCTACAAAGTATATTTACAAGATCCTCTTCAATAAAACTTCAAGAAAAGCTGAAATAAGTATTGCAATTTCTCAGGAGCCACTGCTTATCCCTGAAAAAAAAAATATGATAAGAAGCTCAGGTGAACGACGAGACGCCACATTATTTATATTTG
Organism: Myanophis thanlyinensis; assembly: GCA_017656035.1. Taxonomy (NCBI): domain Eukaryota; kingdom Metazoa; phylum Chordata; class Lepidosauria; order Squamata; family Homalopsidae; genus Myanophis; species Myanophis thanlyinensis. The sequence goes on from JAEANM010021438.1 coordinate 3,196, forward strand.
TTTAAATGTTTAGTAGCTACTATATACTTAGCTTGGAAGGGACAAACAAACATTCTACTCACATTTCTTGTTTTTACAACATTTACTAATTTGCCTGTTTAACTCCAAGGTAAACCAATTCTTTAAAATCTTGTTCTGTATATCTGTTATAAACAGCACTAAGTCCCATTATTATATAGATCAATTCTCTTGATTATATTCTAATTATAACCTATGGTTTTGATATGACTTTAATAAAAAAACTCGTTATGTTAAAAAACATAAGTCATGGCACAAAGAATGATATCTAAGAATAAGAATAAATGTGACAAATACATAGAATGTGATAATAGCAAGCCATAATGTAATAATAAAACCTAATGACTGGGTTCTGACATTATGTGAAACCAATTTTCTTGGTGAGATGTATGCACCCAGTGTGCATAAGGCAACTGGTAGCTTTACAGGTCGATCAGATGCCATATAAGATTAAACCAATGCCATATAAATCTAAAACTTTTCTTATTAGAACAGCTACAGTAACAAAATCTTGTAAATCTGAATGTGCTTCCCTCCTTCCTCCCTTTATCTTTGTGTGCACTGAAAGTGTACTCAAAGTACATTGAAATATTTGATAAGTATTTTCACATTTGGAAGGTAACTCCACTCTGATTTATCATTTAATTTGGGAGTTACCTTTGAGGAGACTTTGTAAACTGCTCTCATGAGACCACCATATCTTCATATTTTCCTGAGTTTAGCAGATCATCTTTTCTTCACAACCCTATTAGAAGACAAAAGATCATGAGCCTTCTTATTAAGTCTGACAACATAATATGGAAGCTTGATGAGTTCCAAACAGATGATAGATATTACAAATTGTTTCAGGCTTTACTTGAAATTCATCAGTTAACTCTAAAATATGAACAAGTAAATGTGTGTAAACAAACATATAAAAATAGGAAAGAAATGCAGAACAAAGAAATTATAATCATCATGAAAGCACAGCCTGAAGTACTTTGAAGATTGGTAGTATTATACCAATGCTCTGCAATTTTTTAAACTTCTGGGTCAAAAACAGAAGTTTAACTTTTTATTAATGTATGTATTGCAGGAATATTGTTGATGATCTTTGAAACATTATAGATTTAGCTTTAATTTAGGCATTATATTTTTCCATATGATCCTACATCACTTTGAGGCATAATGTAAACTCTCTTTTATATGGTGCAGATATTATTGATGTGAAGAAGAGTCTTCTTAATTGTCTGAAGATGGTTTTTCAAAAGGCAGCTTGATTTTGTTTTTCCTTGAAGAACTGAAGAAGCTTCTTAGATGACAAGCGAAACACCTTCAAGGAAAAACAAAGTCCAGTTGCCTTTTAAAAAGTACCTTTGAGACAACCATGACCTGGATAACTGAGAATCTCCATAGACATTTAGTCTTCATAATTGTTACACATAATTGTGGAATTCCCTGCCTTAGGAAACCTACTAAAGATATATTGGGGAACATATTTTTTACACAGGGAATATAAATCTCATTCATTGTAGTTTATTTAGACTACTATATATGCCTGCTTAATGTTATGAAACGTGTGTGTGTGTGTGTGTGTGAGAGAGAGAGAATGATGGTATTTATCTGGTGAGAATTCTGATCATTGTTAATTGTCTTGAATGTTATTGATGTAATATAGTGTATCCATGTGTCCTAGCAATGATTCTTGGGAAATTCAAACCATTTGAATAAGAGGACAGGAATACAAAAACAAAAAGAAATAAAATTAAAACTGCTGTCCATGAAATAATCTGTAACTCAATTTAGTGAACTCCATGTGGTGTCAGGAAGGGCATCTGATCAGTAAATGCTCAGTTCCATCCAGCTTCGCCAACTTTACTCAAATTAAGGATAAGCCTATACGCCATATTCATGTACAGGTTCAAACACATATTACCAATAAAATTTTAAACAAACATGTTTTGATCCGGGCTTAACAAAATCACGAAACAGTTTTTTTGGTTCCAACCCCCCCCCCCCACCTTTTTATTTGGTTATTGTGAATTCTTCTAATTCACATCCAGAAAAGTCCTGGCAGTAAACTTTTCAAGGTTTTATTGCAAAAACAGACCTTAGATGAGTTTCCAGTTGAAATACTTGGCAAAGAGTCTCTGTATGGCACAAACTCAGATAAGCAAATCTTCACAATAATGAGCAAACAAATTGTCTCCTACAAATACCAATCCCCTTTTGCTCCTATTTATTCCCTATGGGAGGGGCCATTCAGTGTCCATTTGTGCCTTTACATCTGAGTTGACCCCTGCTCCTTGTTCCCTTCTCCTGACAGTTCTGTGCATATGCACATCTGAAACAGGCTCTACCTGTTCTTCCCCACTGATCTCCAATTCCGAAGGCAGCTGATAACTGTCAGATGGCCTGGTCCCATCTCTGCCTCCAATGCAGAGCATTCATCAGAGCCTTTCCCTGACTCCAGGACTGGTCCAAGGTCCTCCCTAACCTTCTCACTGTCCAAGTCTGCCACCAGCACTCCTAGCAGCTGGCAAGCTAAAACAAAACAATTTAAAATAATGAGAGTAGGATAAAATATAATAATTATAGGATAAAATACAATAAATACACAAATATGTAAAATAGAATGAAATGACATACACTAAAATTTCTGTATCACCCCTGCAATCTATCTCAATCAGGCCCATATATGCTGATCTCAGTTGGACCATTTTAGAAATTGTGCTGTATTTCAGATTCTGGCTACACGTGATGTATGTTGTTTTAATGTGGGCCTCCCACTGGGTCATACATTTAATATGTGGATCAAGGTACTTATCTCTCCCCCCTTATACAAACAGAAATCAAATAATATATGGTTCATATCTTCTGCCTCTTCAGCTCCACAGATATATATATACAGTACATTCATTATATAGGATAGAATGGAATCTCTCAGATCTAACCATTATATCAAGCTGTTTGAATCTTACTTGGGTAAATGTTTCCCTGAGATGTCTTGGCAGTTGTAATTTTAAATAGTTGTCCATACAGAAGATGCATTTATATTTGCAGTGGTACTAGGGAGTGGTACTAGGGAGGCTGGGTAACTGTGATTCTTTAAATAATAGATTCAACTGAGCTTTTGCTCTAAGTATGCTCCATCGGTGGCTCCAAGGTCTTGGAAAAAGTTATTCCCAGGTATATGAAGATGCTAACCTGTTCAATTGTTTCCATCTATGTCTCTGGTTATGTTTACCACACACCATAATTTTTTATTTGGATTTGCAAATAAAATCAGAAGTAGCTAAATCTCTTTAGTAGTCTATGCAGTCCTACTTGTGAGTAAGATAATAGGATCATATCATCAACATGGAGCAAGATGTTACAATTTCTATTGAGGATCATTGGCATGTGCATCAGAGGGTCTTTCATTAATCTGGCAAGTCATTGATGTATAAATTAAATAGATTACAAGACTGTAAAATGGGAGTATATAGATGTAATTATGTAATTACATAATTACATTAGAATTATGTAATTTGTGTCAGCTTTGTCTCACAATTTTCCCCCATCAGGTGTTTATAATCAAATGAGTCTGATCATTTCTCCTCAACCATTGGTTTTGTGAAACAGGCATAAATTGTAGAATGTACCTGATTTACATTTGGTTTTTTTCAGCAGATTAGAAATGATGGATTTAATGTGGCTCTTATAGGCTGCAGTTCAAACTATAACAACTTCCTTTTTTAAATGGATATCATCAACATAATTATTGCACAGCTTTATTGCCATAATTAAGCAATTCCAGGGGGCCTCTATTGGGAAAATAATTGCAGTAATAAAACTGTTTGGTTTTCTTCAAAGGTATGGTACATCTAGAAGCCTTCCTTCCTTCCTTCCTTCATTCCTTATAGCAATTCATAATTACTCATAGTACATTTGGCAATGTGACAACAAACTACCAAGGTCACGTTGCTATTTGAAGTGTTGGAAAATATATGAGACATTTGACCAAATATTTCTTTTAGAAAGGAATCTTATTCCTCTCCCATATTTTAGAGAGAGAGTTATAAGCGGTGTTCTGTACTTAGAGAAGGAAAACTTGCTTAGCATTTTAAGTACTCAATGTTATTTAAGTTTAGTTCTCAGCTTTCTTTTTAGATGTTATTAGCGCAGTGCTGAATCTTGCTGAATCGAGTTTTGAAAATATTTTGGTCTCTCAAAAGAAGTATTGTTTTTCTGCTTCTATTTAAGAACATGGAAGAATATAGTTGAAAATTAATGGGTAGTGGAGGATGAGGGAATGAAAGTGGAGAATAAAATAGTGTTTTAGCATTTTATTAAGTACATGTGGTAGCTGAGGGGATTCTCTTTTATTTAAAGGTAGGAATCTTACTTCTTTAAAATAAATAAGCATGCCATATGAGGCCCTCTAGAAAGATCAAGCCAAGAGTTCTGCAGAGAAGGTAAACTCGTGTATAAATCTCTGATTCACTTAAAGGATGGCATACAAAATAATCTTACTAGGTTTGCAAATAACACTAAGCTAGGGGGCTTCACTAATACATTAAAAATAAACTCAGAATTCAGAATAATCCAACGAGCCAATAAGAAGATGTTCAATTGTGACACACATAAAATCCATCATCTCAGAAAGAAAAATCAAAGAAACGGATACAGAAAAAGAGAAATCGGGTCAAAAGTAATGCATATGGGAACATGCTTGGGTACTAGCACATGAGCAACTAACTTGAATAAATAATGAATTCAGTTAAAAACTTAGTACAATGTTGGGGCACATTAACAGAACTGCTAAAATTGTATATCAATGATTGTATTACTGCTATAGATACCATACACTAAATAAAAATAAATCTGCTTCCAGATTATGAGAAATAATATATATTGCTAACTGCTGTCCATCTGAGATCAAATAGTTCTTTAGGATTGAAAGACAATAGTTTCAAGCCACAGTGACTTGCTATAAAGGCTTGTATTGAATATATTAGGGTTTCAAATAACATATCCTTCAAAAATAAAACTCCAAGGCAGGTATATTCCTCAAAGCATAATTTTATTTGAGAGATCATATTGGCACAATTGCGGAAAACCCGAATCTGAATTCTCGTGTTTTCTCCTTCCAAATTAAAGTTGTCATTTCTTCCCTCCAAGGTGTCACATGTCACATTCTCCAATCCCATCAAGGTTGAACCAATGGGTCACTCTCAAACACTTCCTCCACAGGTGTTGATGAAAGGTCCTTGGTTCTGATGGGAAAGAATGTTATTTGATATCACCCAAGCAAGTATCTATCCTCCCTTCCCCTCCCATTCCTACAGCTAGTGTGGCAGCCCCAAAAGGAAATGAAAGAGAAAAGAGAGAAAATGAAAGTGAAAAGAAAAAAATAATCCAATAGACTCTTTTGGGGTTGACAGAATAACTGTTAAGAGAGTTAACAGAGAAAGAAAGATATATCAATTCATATCCATTCAACTTTCCAAAAATGGCAATAGAGGAATTCCCTAAATCCAGTAGGCACAGCAGTAGCTTTGGGTCTACATTGCATAGCACTGGCTTTGAGTCTACACTGAAGTCCAAATTGTACTACCTTTTTATAATAGGAAGAGCCAGGGAGTATAAAAAAATAGCACGCACTCACCGAACCAGTGGTTAAATCCATTTCATCCTACCACTGGCTCTACATCAGTTTGAAGAAAAATAAAACTGGATAGATTGCTTTCAATTTGTCTTTGAATATGTAGTAGTAGCATATCTTCTTCTTTTGGCTGTTCCCGTTAGGGGTCACTACAGCGAATCATCTGTTTCCACCTAAAGTAGAAGTAGCACATACTACAGTAGTATATGCTATTGTAGTAGTAGCATATACTACTAGAAAAATGTATTGAGAATTTGCAGTTTTTTGAATTTGAAGGCAAAACATGTTTCAGCAGATATAGACGAATGAGCATAGTACCTCTGCAACTTATTAAAACCAAATGATTTTATTTTGGGGATCATGAAAATATTTTCAGCTATGAAGAGGAATATTATAAATTTATATACTGGGAAAAATTTGAATAGCTGTAAAGAATTACAGAGAAGCATTGTGTTTGTCTCTCCACGTGTTCTGAATAACTTTTGCATTTGAACCCTTCACAATCTTGATTTATTGAGTTACCACTTTTATTCTTTCTCACTCAACAGAACCTTGGAAAGAAATTTGATAAAGGAGCTTGGGATTCTTTCCATCTGCTTGTCTGTCACCAGAACAATTCTTTAAAAAATGAACAGAAGGGAAATAAAGTTGATGTGGCAGTTAAGAAGCAAGCCAATAAAACTAAATGGGAGAGGAATGGAACTATTATTAAGGGTTTGGGGGGGGGGAAAATCTATAAATCATAATCTGTATGCTTTCCCTGCATTTTTTTTAATCTGGGCAACCATGGTCAGATGAGTTGCTATTTAAATGTAGATGCCATTAGAATCTGTGAATTAATTTTCCTTGATGAGTCCAATGAATTGCATTGCAATTTTTGTTTCATCTGCCATATCAGTTAAATAATGTGTACATGTATGTAAAATGCACACAGCTTTAGAATATTGCCCAGAAAATTGCTGTCAGTATATAATTTTGAAGACATTGTTAACATTTTTATCTATGTAAACCCAAATTATAAAATTGATTCAAAACCCAACCTGGAGATTTAAAAAAAAAATTAAGAGGAATGTGCTATAGCGATAATATATGGTAAGAAGAGTCTGTTTCACTCTAAATGTCTTAATAAATTTGAATATTCTTAAGAATTGTTAGGCTAATTAAAATATGGCATAAATGTTCCTGTCACCAATTTAAATATACAAGATTAGAAGTTGCCATTAAACGTTCAATTGCATTTAATTTAATCTAGTATTCTTAAGGGAACTTTAACATAAGGTAGCTATGCTTATAAGTGTTATTCTGTTGCTCTATTTTTAGAAGCTTAAAGTCCAATGGTGATAGTTCACACTTCAGGTTATATACATTTGCAAAAAAATCTTACAGTTTGACATTTCCGAACATAACTAAATTGGAAGAAAAAAGTATGTGAACTTTTCATCTTTTGTAATTCCTAATGATCCACTAACTTGTATTTGAAACTGCAGAGTTACATCATGCATTTTTGTACTAGAAATGAAGCACTTATAATTGGATTCTACTATATATTCGTGTTATTAAACTTGGCAAAAATCACATTTTTGAAAAGGTGTTTCAGTTTTTGCTAGCTGAACATGGACTTGCGCATGAAGATATATGTGGAAGAAAATTATTTGCTGTGCCATGGAACAGATATGTCCCTTTATTGCTGAATTCAAATTTTCAATTAAATAAAGACTGCAGGCAAGGCTTTATAGTACAGAACTACTTGGTAATGTACACAGTTTTCCCTTATTACTGTACATGGTTCCACTTTGTTAAAAAAATTATACTGAATGTTTTGCATGAAGATTTTCAGAAGCAAGTATGCATTTTTTTATCAAATATTTCATTTTTGATAAAACTGATCCAAAATCAGTGTTTGATTTGGATGTTATATTAAATTATTTGGTGTTTTTTTATATTTCTGCAAGTCTGGAGGCTATACAGATCTGATCTAATTGCCCATGTTTCTTTCTTTGAAGGCAACTGAGCATCATAGTTTTGACTTTAGTGGGTTGATATTATATGGTATTTTGTGTTGATTCTGTTAGTGATGTTTCTTTACTGAATTGTCTTGTTACTTACTGTGCATTGTGTTCTAAGACTGAGCTATTAGCAAGAGATTCATCTAACCTCCAGAAGGCACATTTATTTACCTCGCACAGACTGTTGCTATCAACAGGATATCTTCAGGCATCTTCTTGGCTGAATTTTCATTAAGGATGTATATTTTATTTTTCTGAATACAAATTCTATGGAAGAGTCTGGGTAATTTAGAAGAGTTTTTCATTTGCTCAATCCAGTGTGGAAGAGACTAAGAACATATTTGTACTATCCAGTTGCTCTATCACAAGAACAGAACAGAAATCATTCAGATCAGGAATGTGTATTATTCTGTACACGTATCTTTCCTTGATAAATGCACCCTATGGATGCATTGTCCTGCCAGTTTGAAATTACTCTTTTCTCTCTTATTGCATCTTGAGTACTCCTCCATGTTTTCTCTAGTGTGTTCATTATAGGCTAACCGAGTAGTTCACTGGTGACTTTGAGGAGGAAAGGAATCCTCTCACCTTATTCAGTGTTAATCATGGTACCAATCGTAGTACTAATGGTGAAAACACTTGCTTTCAAAATAGATATTATACATAATTTTACAAATGAAGGTAAATATACGGGGCCCACGATAATATTGCAGTATCCAATCTGGGTTGGTCACTGGTACTAGAGATTTTGTCTTCTGATCTCTTGGACTTCTGCTGGAGCCCAAGATGGACTCCAGTGCGAGTATGAAGTTCCCCAAAGTGTTTAAACATTTTATTAGATTATAGAATAAAATACAAAGTACAAAAGCATGTAGGAAGACAGTGGCAGGGGGGAAGAAGAGGATGTGAAAAAAGAAAAAAAAGTGTTGACTTCTGACTCCTTCTATTGTAATAAAATAAAGCATTAACACTAAACCGGAACTTTTTTACTGTTTGTTTGTTTGTTT
>JAEANM010021440.1:0-11851 GCA_017656035.1 Myanophis thanlyinensis
GTCCACTCTCTCTACCGGGCTTCCGTTGATGACTGGGGTTTGGTATTTCCTTTCCTGTTTTGTACTGAAGTCCACTACCAATTCTTACTTCAACACGTACTCAGAGTCTAGTCCCATGATGGTGAACCTATGCTATGGGTGCCACAGGCGGCACGCAGAGCCATCTTGCTGGGCACACAAGCTGTTGGCCAATTTACCTCCAGCTAAGCATGCACACGCGATTGCATATGCACCCATACGCGATTGCAGGGACCCAGCTGGTCTTCGGGCCTCCGCTGTGCATGCGCATGATTGCAGTAGGAAATCCACCTGGCCTTTGGAGCTCTCTCTGTGCATGCAAGGCGATTGCTCATGTGTGCATGAGTACCTGCGTGCAGCACGTGTGCAATGCATGTGCAAAAGCTGCATGCATGTGCAGATAGTTTGGTTGCACATGCAGCGCACGTGGAGGAGCTGCACACAAGTGCAGATGGTATGTACTTTTTGGCACTCTGTAAATAAAAGATTTGCCACCACTGGTCTAGTCCAAGCCTTGGAAAACAGGCTGAGGGATGATTCCAGAACCTTGAAATTAAACCTAGGAGGAATTCCTGCATGTGATATGATGATGTACCAAATATTAATCTGTGATGCTCAGGACCGGAATGAATCTCCAGTCCCAAGGCAGCCAGAAACTCAACAGGAGCAGTCGCCTCCAGCAAAAAGAGACTTACTCAAAACCTTCGAGACCCCGGTGACTGGGGCGAGAGAAAGAAAAAGCGACAAGCTTGGGGAGCGGCTGCGAGCAGAAAAGGGCCCTTCCTCTCCAGCCTCGGCGGAGGCAGATTGGACGGCGCGGCCTCCACCCAGCCTTTGTGGCTGCCGCCCTGGGCCTTCCCGTCGGCTCCAGCGGATGCGAGTCCAGGGGCGGGGAAGAGACAGCGGCCGAGGCTGGGATGGCTGGAGCCCGCCCAGCTGCACAACATCTGCAGAGGCGGAAAAGAAGCTCCAGCGCGCCCCCAGCTCGGGCAGGACGGCGCCGATTCAACCCAGGTGAGGAGTTGGGATTTCCTTGGATGAAGGGAACCAGGTCGGCAATCCCTGCCTCGCGTCCCCCTTCCCTGAGCCAAGCCAGGGGTGCGTGGGAAACGAAATCGCCTCCTGCCCCGGCGACCCCGCTGCCTTCCCGGACCCTTTGCTAGCGCCTCCCATAGACGCAGCGCCACCTCTTTTTCTCCCGGGGCTGTGTGAACAGCTGAAAACGAGAGGAAAAGCCTTAGAAAACTTTGCTTTGCCGCGGTAACTTTCCGTCGTTCTCCTCCGGGGGCTCCTTCGCCTGATTTCTCTCTCTCTCTCCCCCACCCCGCCGCCACCGCCCGTTTCTCTGTGGCTAGAAGAGTGACACCAACGCAACCCTGCCTGGTGTGAACCACAGGAGAAAAGATGCTGGAGGCAAAATAAACAAGGGCGCTTTGCTACTTTCCTGCGGGTCTCTTAACAGTTAACTGTGGCTTCAGGCAGCCAAGACCCATAGTTGCCACTGGAAGTGTTCCACCTGTTGGACTGCAGCATTTAAAAGATTTTAAGAGGTTTTTTATAGGACCCTGGCAAAAAGATCGAGGGACAACCCTAGGAAAGGAAATGCTTTGTACATCCTGACAAAACAAGCGTTGTATTGTGCACCAATTCATCCAGGAATAAGTCCGTTCTAGCATTCCTGTCTCTCTCCCGTTCCCTTTTATGAGAAAATGGTAATAAGTAGTTGGTACTAGGGAATGTATATGAACAATAAGGAGGGTCGCTTTCATGCCAGATAAATAGATGAAAGCTTAACATGCTTCTTCGTCTTTCTCCTCCCCTCTTCCTCTTATATGATACAGGGATCATACGATTTTTTTCCTCCCAGAACCTTATGAATGTATGCCTTTCTGAATCCAGTGCAGCCAACCCATAAAAATCAAGATGCATGAAAGTCTGGCTTGGACCAATTTGTTCATTCTGATAACTGAACCTTTCAATCTCTTTTTTTTACTTAAATTGGCAACAAGAATAAAAACAATTGGCTAAGGGCATAGTAAGAGTTGTAAGACAGAAAATTAGCCTTACTACCATTCAAAGGGGAATCAAGAATTTAGATATACAGAAAAGTATTTTTTTGCTATCTGTATCTTTTCTTCTGTAAAGCTGAATTCAACTTGGAGAGAGCTGTGATTTAAATGGGGGAAGTAGGACACTAGAGGGAACTAAAATATTTTCCCCTATCTACTTCCGTTGGCTTCATAACTGTCATGAAACTGTTTAAGAAAAAAAGAAAGTGCAAGATATGAGTCATGGATCTTATTAATCAACTTTGATCTTGGGTCAAGCTAAATAAGTCAACTGGCCTTGAGGAAAATATACAGATACCATTTCAGATGTAGCCTGTGTACTTTTGCTATGGGGTCCCGGCATATAATTATATCTCTTCTGTCATGTCAGTAATATTTATTTGGAACACAGGGACAAGTTCTGGCCTTGAAAGAAAAATATGTCCATAAAAACTATTTAAATGATATAATGCAGTTTGAATCCACACTTTACTTAGAAAGGCATTGAGTGTGAAAGTACATAATGCAGTTGGCCAGGACTTTGATCTTGCAGAGGCCAACTATTGATCATGTCAAATTCCTTGGTGAGATAATCAAGAATTAATTTATATTGTCCTTTGCTTTTTTAAAAAAATAAGGAGTACTTACTTATCTTTGTTTTAGACACTAGGTATGTGTTAATTGGTTGCCTTGGTGAGATAATTTTTTCTATTGTCTAGTTGGAAGGGATAAAAATTAAATTACAAAGCGATATCACGAATTAAGGCAAATATATGTGACCCAGGATAGTGTTGCAGGATCCAATCTGGATCAGTCACCCAGGTTTAGTCTTCTGAAGTTTTGAACTCATGCTGGTGCCCATCCTCAGGGAACTTCCCTCTCACATGTGAGCATGAATCCAAAAGTTCAGAAGATTAAACCTTTGGTCCTGGTGATCAACACAGATTGGATCCTGCTCCAAAGCAGTATGTTCATCACAAAAAATAGAATAGGATTTTCATCAGTTTCACATAGAGTTTTTTGAAAGTGATTGCTAGGTAGCTAAAATGGTGCTGGTATTTCTGTTCCTGATAGACGTATTCTCTTTTTTATTTTAGACTCGGAATAAACAGTCCATAGAATAAAATTTGGAAGGGTCCATTGTAAGCCATGGAATTTGGTTCCCTACTCGGAGCAGACTGTCCCACTTCCATCTGAATTTGTGCAGCGAAAGAGGCCCACAACTTTTCAGTAGGAATCTGCCTTTCTTTAACTTAAATCCATCATTATGTTTTCTGTACTGTGGAACAATGGAGGACAGGTCTTGACCCATTGTAGATACACCTAAGAACGTTTTCTGGTCTTTTGTAGATGATTGTCTCTGTCTACAGTACTGAACGTTGATCAGCAAAAACCATAAGAGTAGGTTGATTTTTCTTCTCCTTTCTCCCTCAGTGCTGAAGTATTTAAATACTGCTTTATTGACTGAGTGGCTATCTTACTTTTCAGTTAACAAACAAACCCTTGTAAAAATTCTAGAATTCCGATATGATGGATACAGATTCCATACTTTATATATGAATTGCTTGTTCATAGAAGACATACATTCCTTGCCATAAGCTAGCAAGGAAGATACTTTTTCCCTCTTTCCTATTTATATTTTGTCTCAGTGGGCTTCCTCCATTGGATAAAATTGGGCTGAGCACCAACAAAATTATTTCTGCTAGTAGTATTGTCTCAATCCAGCAGAGGGCATTCCAACCTTAGATTTACACTGAAATCTGCAGCTTTAATCCTTAGATTAAATTTTCTGTTTTTATGGATCTTGACCATTTATTTAGTGTCTCTCAGTGCAGGAAGCAGAAATAACAATAATTTATGCTAATTTGAAAAAGATAATTATATTTTTATGAAAAAAAAAACCTTTGACACAGCCATCACAAATTGTAGCCAATATCTTTTGAAAACGTCCTGAAACATTTGAGTTTTTATATCTTCCTGTTTGGGTAGTCATGCGAACTATGCTTATGGAGTGAAGAATTCTTCAAAAAGTGGAGTCTGTACAGCTCATTTTAAGCTTCTTTTCTGTGCTGTTCTTTCAGTTTCATTCATAGTTTCCTCAAGAGTCAAAAGGCTTTCATTTTGATGATAATGCCTAAGCTGTTCCTCTGGAATTAAAAAGCCTCTATCAATGGAATCCTTTGTATCTTCAGTGGAAAATGTGCCAGAAAGTCTGTAAGTCAGACAGATTTCTTTATGAAATCTCCATCTTATCTGATTAATAATTTAGTTTGTTTGGACAGTTTCATAACAAAATATCTCTTGGTTGAATAGTTATATTCAAATGAGCAATTAACAGTCTGATCCACTTAATTCTAAGGTAAAAGTTAATTCTACAATATTTAGTTAATATTTGTTCCCAAATAAGTTTGTGTAAGACTGAAACTGAGAATATAGAGTGTTCTAGATGAGGCCTTTATTATACATTAAACCTGCCTTAATCTCAGGTTGGAAGTGGTAAATCAGACATCTTTTTCTGTGAGTGTTGTACTTTCTCACTTCTATATTTCATCTTACAAGCAGGAATTCATTATGGTAAGAATAATAGAACCATTTTTTTTTAACTTACAACACTAGGTGTCCTTTTTAAGAGACATTCCTTCTTCATATGAGGTATTTTCATGCAGCTGAAAAAATTATACCAATAGAAGTATCTATGATTATTATGTTTTTATCCTATTTAAAAAAGCTTCTTTTTCCATTTGTATATTAAAACATTTACTCCGGACCTTCAGCAACCAACAACAAAAAATCAGAACACTTTAAAATATTCTTAGAATTTAAAATAAAAAATTGAAATCTAGAAAGAGCAGCATATTATAATTATAATAAAATATGTAAGAAAATCAAAAGCAGATTAAAAACCTACATGTGAAAAATTAAATGCATTATAAAAAGAAAAGGCTTTACTGAGGGTTTTGGTTTAGTTTCTGGAAGGACATTTATGATAAAATGACCCAGGCAAATGTGAACATTCTCTCCAGATGAAGGCTGTAAAATTATCTCTGCTGATTTCAGAGTTTAGCTTATCAAACTAGATGGACCACTTTTTGGGGCAACTGATTTCTCAATTTCTCACTTGGTAATACTGCTGTGTTCTGAAATGAGTCTTCGTGATTTGCCATATCCTTCTCTGGCACATTAGCCTTATGTGAAGTTGCGTGAGAAATTTGACCAATATTGATTTTTTTTGCTAGTTATGTAGGACTGCATTGATGGGGATGGGAGACAGTAGCTAAGTGGAAGATAGCTGAGTGTTATATAAAGCATGAGTGTGATCTGACTCTTGATCTGCATGATGTGCAGGCTTGCCTTAAAGTATCTGATATAAAGAATGGCTTTTGTTAATCTCTGTATAAACTATGAAAACAGATCATTAATACCTGCTATTTGCCAATAAACAACTGAAGCTAATACCATGGGACATCATAAGTGTAAGTAGAAACTTCTGCATGGCTTAGGGAAAAAAAAGCATTTTGTATCAATATTGTGTTGGTTTCTCTTTATTGCATAATTTCCAGACTTGTGTGCAGAAGGCAAAGTAGACACTTGAATTATTAATGTGAATAATGAATACTAGCATCACTTTCCTTTTACCTCCGTAGCTGAGAGATTTCATGGGTAAGGCCTTATGGAGCAGAATTTAGATTCAAGCCCACTAATTAATCTGCTGAACTGGCTCTCAATGGTAGCTGTGGTTAAAAGGTGATGCCAAATGAATTTGTTGATGTTGATCTTTCCAATATAAAGGTAGGCAAGACATGAAAAATGATCTGAAATGTTTGACGGTATAGCACGAGCTTTTGTTAGACTTCTGTTTTTGTGCTGCACTTTTTGAGTAACTGCATACAAACAGGCACAAAAGAGAGGATTGCAAACAAGCAACCACAAACAACTGCTGCTACTTTTGTGTGTAAGGCAGAACAAACAATTAGCTGTTACTTTAAAATGTGTCACGAAATTCAAGTGAAAGGAGTGGGACAGGAACAAGAGGTAAAGATTTTTACCTCATAACTGGCAATAATAAATTCAGTACTTTTGACAGGCAATATATTTTGAGCTGAATAATTGTTGAAAGGGCACTAAGGTTAATGTTGCTTATCTACTCCTCTGACAAGTAATGAACTGATCCCAACTGGCCCTTCTATGTCTTTCTTGTCCAGATGTCCAAATCTACCTCAGGGAACCCATGTTCTCATTTAATTATTTATTTATTTCTAGGATCCCTCTATAACTTGCTACTTTCTATAATTTGCTACTAGTGATTTTTTTAAATAAATAAATAGTTAAATAAATAAACGAGATACTAGCTTGCACTAAAACATTGGCTCTAAAAAGCTTTTGGCTATGCATAGAATATAATGGTAAAATCTCCTCCATTAATTTAATTTAATTTAATAACAACATTTCTATACTGCCCCCTCTCCCGAAGGACTCGGGGCGGTGTACAGCCATTTAAGAACACAAAATATAACAATTAATATACAGTTAAAAATAAATTAAATTAAAGTGGCCAATTAAAATCAAATTTTGGAATATTAAAAATAACAATTTAAAATTCCAGCCAATAAAACCAATTTAAAAACCAAATAAAAACCAATTACCCCCCCCCCCGCCCGATGTACTAGGCCAGACCGGCTTGTTGAAACAAAAAGGTTTTTAGTGCGCTATTTTTTCTTGCTATTCCTTGCTGTCATGATAAATGTATCCTCTGAGACAAAAAGGTCATTGTGATGTTCATAGATTTCTGTTTAATTCTTTCTCAAAGTCTGAAGAATACCTCAGTAAGCTCCAGCCTCCCACAGCACTGGATTTATAAGCAGATTTAATAAAGATTGGATCTAAGGCTAGAACAAGGATAATTACTTTTGAGCTACACCCCTTGGAAGCCTCCTAGAAACGAAGCAGAACAAAACTTGCTGCAGAGTGGCCTTTCTCTCTCAAGGCTTATAGCAATGACTAACAAGCTTGGGAAATGCTGCAGCAGAGGCTTATTGATATCACCATGCAGGAATATTGAGACAGATTACCTCAAATGCTGAACTCAGAATTTGATTACATAATCTGCAGATAATGTGATATTTCAGTTTATCTCTCCCTAAGTTTTGGAAGTATTTAATATCCTCCCTTCAGTAGTTTTTCCACCACTCTACTCAAGGAAGAAATAACATATGGATCATGTATGACTGAGGCATTGGCCTATTTCTTTCTGGACTGCATTTTTATAGGAAAATTTGTACCGCCATTATTGAAGTCTTAAAACAAAAGTATCAGATGTTCTAGATCAGGGGTGTCAAACTGGCAACCCACGGGCCTGAAGTGACATACGCACTCCACCCCAGCTCCCTGAATAGAAAAAATGTCATGATGCGTCACTTGAAGGCAATGTGATGCTGTGAGTTTGACACCCGTGTTCTAGATGATTTATATATAAGCTGTTTCTTTGCAGATAAAGATTGAAATAAAGTGGAGAGTCACAAATTTTTGTTTGGTAGCCAGCCTATGTCATCACAATGTTTCATGGAAGGATAGAAACAATGTGAAGATATAAAGGGGTTACTACTATTCCATATTATTGTATTTTGCACTGATTTTATGTAAAATCTCTTATATTTTTTATTATAATTAATATAGGCCTGAGATGTTAATAAAGATTGTTGAATGTGGCAAAAAAATTGCTGCCCTTTTACATTTTGGGGTTGATTGAGAAATATTTCTAGTGCATATTAAAAGTGAGAATTACACTTTTAATGAATTAATTGTACTTCTGTGATATCATGTGTAAAGACACTAGTAGTCTAGACAAGAACATTAAGGAGATAAAAGTGAAAGAGGTTGGAAATGGAGGCAAAAGTAACAATGGAGAAAATAGTGAGTATTTAGCTATATTAAAATGTTGAGTTTAATCAAATTCTATGGAAATAGTGGGTTTGGGATAACGATATAAGTATGTGGTCTCTTGGAGAAATTCTAGAAGTTCTAGGCATAAGATCCAGCAAAAATAAATGTTTTGTAACTGATTGTCTTAAGTGACTGGCATGCTACTATACAAATATTTTATGCACTTGCACAACTTAATAAGCAAAAAAAAAAAGTTTGGGTATATGTGAAATTGAAAAATGATGAAGAAACTCATGAAAATTAACAAGGAAGCAACTCACAAATTAAATTCCATTTTTGATTCAAAGCAAAAGATAAAAGCAGTATGGGATCAGTTTGATCTCATGCAAGTCATGAAACATATAAAAATTAAATTTTATTATGCAGAAATATTTTGATAGAAAATCAAAGCTTGAAGGCTGACAAAAGACCAGACAGAAGATTACAACAATCAAAAGTACAAAAGCTATGATGAAGATGTGGACTTGTTGAGCTCCATTGTGAAAGGTGTCTCTGATATAATTTATTAATTTATTAATTTGATTTATATACCGCCCCCTCTCCCTAGGGAATAAGGTACCTGTACAAGCAAGACCAAGGCCTGTAATTCTAGGCAAAGTCAGGACCTGGACATAAAATTCATTTAATGCTCAACAGATAAAACCCAAGGTTTAGTGATCCTGCCTTGAGAAAAACAGTTGTCTCAATATTATCTGAGTTTTCTATGTCAAGTTAAATAGGTAAGATAAAAGCTTTACTGCATAATTTTTACCAGTTGGTGCTGCATGCAATTGTTGGTTCCTCTTGGATAGAGATGATTAAAATTATGAAATTATTGGATGGGGCGAGGGGAAGTTCTCAACTCTTTTTCGAACCTTTGAGGATTCCAAGGCAAAGTTAATAAAGTTTGGTAGCAGATGCATCCCCATGACGAAGGGTGAACTTATATACAGTAAGTAGATCAATTTGCAAAGGACTACAGAAGAAGAATGTTTCCCTTTTCAGGGGTGCTGTTGTGTAAGAACGGTAATTTATCTGCTGAGTATCTTCTGAGGGTATAAAGAGAAGGAAATTTGTCTTTGTAATGGAGAAGAGAAAATGAATAATGAACATCCACAATAGAAAACCTAGGAAAAGAGTTATTTTTGGAGAAATTAGTTCAAGGGGAGTTTTAGGATCTTTTCTTTCTCAAGAAACAGATAAACTACTTGGCAAGCTATTTTTGAAATTTTCTCAGATTTACAAAAATTGCATGAGGGTGTCACCCATGTCACTTTTATGAGGTAATTTTGTGGAAGTAGGTTAGATGGTTAGTAATTGTTGGGCAGAAACTAGTTCTTCAAGGACAGTTGAAGTACTGTCCAAGTTGTTCATAATCCTTACTCTTACGCAGTAAATTAAAATAACCATTATAGTAATATAATGCTTATTCTTAAGGTCATTTCATTTTATAATTGCTTATTTCTTTTATGTAGAGCAGCAGGGTTCAACTGAGGATCATTCATTAAATGAAATGTTGGCTTTGTATTAATTAAATTTGAATTTCATTTTAAGCCAAATCACTTCTCAGGAAGGTATAATACAGCCAATAGATAACCATATAATTTTATACATGACTTTCTGGAATAGTTTTCTATGCTGCAAAACATTCTAAAATTATTTTCATGATAAAAAGGAGGAGGAGGTGATGGTTAACATCTTTGGGAGAACCAAAGTTTTTAGATATGATTTAGGATTTGGATTTTAATTAAACTGAACTGCCAAATATAAAAATATTTGATATACTGTCCTTGGTGAATGTGTTTGTGCTTGTTTCTGTGCTTGTCTTTTTCTCATTATGTGCAATCACTATTGAGTTGCTAAGAGAAAATTACTTTCTATTTTGGTAAACTGAATTGTGGTTCCAAATGGACTGTATGTCAGATACTTAATTTGCAATATATTCCCTGGTGAAATTAAAAATTCAGATGGTTGAACTGAAGCCTGCTTCTTAAATTGATTATTGTCAGTGTGTTACCATGTTGCCCATTATCTGACTGGTAAACCTTCTACTAAAGTTCTTACCAGGGATTTTGACCACAGTGTATTTGGATGTGTGTTGTGTGTGCATTTGTATATATGTGTAGGGTATTTGGAAAGTTTTGTCACTTATCAGATAGAGTGAGATAAGTGTGTAGATTCTTAAATGACCCATCATAATGGAGAGCCAAACAAGCAATCATGTTCCTGCAGGCAGAATTTTCTTTATTAGTCCATTTTAAGCTCTGTCAATACAATTTGTTCAGGTGTAGAGATACTCGAGAGATTTTGAATTTGAATATCAAAACTCTATAAAATAAGAGACTGCAATGGCTTTTGTGAAAAATAGGATCTATGTATAAAAGAGGAATACGAACTCTTAAGGTAGACTTGGGAGTCAATGCAGGATACAGCAAAGGTTGGAGTATCTCTATCAACCAGTAAAATCAAAGCCAAAAGCCATTCAAGGTTCTTCTTTCATTAACCAGAATTTAAAAACATCTAATTTGTCAGGGAAATTATCTGGGGTTTCTATATAGGGAATTGAGGATTCCCAGTACAGTTTTTTATTTGCCCCAGGCAATATTAAAGCATCAGTGTTCCAACCATATTTTAATAACCCATGAAAAAGTTGAAACCATTGATATGAATATCTGCAGTTTACTATGTTTGTTACCATTAAGCTGGGCTGATGCTGGCAAAATTTTGATAAATGCTTTCCATCTTGATTTATCGTGCCATTTCAGTAATCTTTTTGATCCTGTCCCTCAAGCTTATTCACTGGCTTACCTTTGCCAAACATAATCATTTTTCTAATCCAAAACCTGTTTCAACTATCATATGCCCAAAGGGTGTTTCTGCTTGTTGATCAGTGCCACAAGGGATCAGTCAGTCTTTATTTGATCTAAGGTAGATTTATTGATATTCTCACAATCTATCATAGTTTTAGCTTAATAATAAAAGACATCAAAGGCATGGCTTAATTCAGAGGTATCTGATTTTCTCTCAACATTTCTCATGGTCCAGATTTCACAAAAATACTTTGACACACTGGAAAGACCATTTCATTAACTATTCTGATTTTTCTTATAGTTGAAATGTATTTAACCTTCACAATCTTGCCTAAATTTCATCAAAACAAATTTTCTAGTGGAACTTCCTTTCCGTTTCTATGGCTTTATTCTTGAACCAAAGAAAAGTACCTACAACCTTTGCTTTTTCACTAACAGCTATACATTCACAAAGCAAGAAATTTGATATTACCATTGTTTTCTTAGAGTTTAACATGAACTCAGATGCTTCACTTACCATTTTTATTTTAACAACTGGCCTTTCTTTATTCTTGACTAACAAAATGACACAATCTGCATAACTCAAATCATTCCTGATTTCAGTCTCTAATTTTAATTCCCAACTATATTCTTTTCCCATTCCTTGCCATACCTATAACATACTAGCTATATACTGCACATGAATTAGTCACGAGAAATTTTCTTTCTTTCTCAGTTCTGAACCACTCTTTTTTATGAATTTAATTCTTATAGTGGATTTTTGATCATTATAAAGACTCCTCAGAAAAATAATTAGTTGTTTTGGCATATGAAGTAGCTTTAATATGTCCCGCATTTTGGCATGATGTACAGTCAAACTGTAGGTTGTGATATTCCTGGGAAGTGTTGTCATCAGATTTATGAGGGAGAAGTAATTGAGTGGTACTTGTATATGAAAATCAGAATCATTGCAGTACTCATTCCTACTTTGCTTGGGCAAGACAAATTCAAATTCAAATTCAAATTTTATTTGTCACATGCACAATCATACATGGTACAATATGCAGTGAAATGCTT
>JAEANM010021441.1:0-11851 GCA_017656035.1 Myanophis thanlyinensis
GGAGAATATGGCGAAGGCATATTGACCAATTAAGGGGGGGAATACAAGGGGACACCAGGGGCGACCAGATAGACCAAAGGGGAGGACACTTGGGCCTAAGAGGGGATGACCGCACCGACCGAGCATCGAGCTACTTACCGGAGGCCGTCCAGATGAGTCTTCCAGCCGCAGAGGCCCAACCGCCGCAGTCATCACTGTCGCCGCCGCCGCCGCCGCCGATCCAAAGGCCAGAGACAGAGAGAGTCCCCGACACATCCTTCCAGGGCGGCAGCAGCGGCACAAATGAACAGGGCCTGCGCAGATCAACGAGGATCAGGCAATGCCCTGCATACTTACGGGACTACGCATGTGCCATCGACCTCTCCAGAAAATACTCCGACTAAGAGGGGAGGGCTGTTGTGTACTGTGCATGAGCAGGAAATCAAATAGAAGCTGATTGGTTGTTGAAGCGGCGCTTCCCATTGGCTGGATCACCAGCCAATGAGAAGCGAAGAAATCCGAAGCCGTGGCAATTATAAAAGCCGCGGTTTCCCCTACAGACTCTCTCTTGCATTTGATTGACACCTAGCATCGTGAGTTTTACTCGCGTCTTGAATTAAACGGGACCCCTCGCGGTCATCCAAACGGACCCTGTTTCTCGCGTTTTATTTATCCGATTTGGACCGGGTTTTCGGCTATAACACTCTGGAACATAAGATAACAGGGTTGGAAGGAGGTCTTCAAGTCCAAACTCTATCGTCTCTTTTCCTGCCCTCTTTACAAGCATCAGACAAAAATAAATGGCAATGTATATTTTTTTTATTTACAGAGACTTTTTAAACTCTTGATTTTCCAGGGCTTTAGATTATGGCTTCCTTGAGAATTCAGATTGAGCTCTTAATTATTATTATTATTTTAATTTTTAGCCTTAGCACTGACAACAAATGTCCTTCCCTTACTTCCTGCCAACATTTCCTCTTTCTAATGAAATCTTTGTCATGTGGATGCATAGAGTGGAGAAAGAATTAGAAACTTGGAATTAGCAAACTCTTTCCACCCTTTTTCCTTATTATCATCTTTACCACAATCAAGCCTTTCTTCTTCGTTTATTTTTTACTACTTCATTTGCCCCCACTTTATTTCCTTGTTTCTTCAAGATATTAAGCAGTTTAAGTGGGAATGATTCCATCCAATTGCTTTATAACTCCTGCAACAATTAAATTGGCTAGAATCAAAGTGAGTATAATAAATAGGATGAATCTGAAAGAATTTATTTATCTGAAAAGTTCAGATAATCCAGACCCATTCCTGCTGGCACTTGCAGCAGGTCGAATGCCAGAATCAAGCAATGTTTAGCTAGAAGTGACTGTTTCCAGTTTACAATCTTCCTGTAGTTTGGGTAGAGAGAAGCAATTATAACATCTCTAAGGGATTAAGCAATTTTTAATTTGAGCCTTGAAAAGCATGGGTGTGATTTTTTTACAATCCATGTAGTTAATACTACACTGAATTACAAAATATTGGTTCTCTTGGGTCCAAGATTTCTGCACATCCACACAGCATTGACCTAACAAAAGCTGAACTTGAGACTTTAGGATTCTCTTCCGGAATTATTATTTTGGTTCCTTAGTTTATTTCTGTATGGAAATGGCAAAGAATTGTTCTCTTAGTCTCATTTTTTATCAGTGCTTGGTGCTCCCTGGAACCCCTAAATTACCACATACAGCTCATAAGGACATTCCAGAGAAGGTTAAAATTAGGTTCCAAAATGAGGGGAAATGTGCCCAATTCCTGCACATGGAAAGCACCATAATTTTGCCCTGAAATCTCCTTTTTTTTTCTTCCCCAGAAAACTGTCTACCTAAGAAAAGTGCTTCTCACTTAAATAACTGTGACATCAGCATAAAAATAATGTAAAACCATTAAATATCTGTGGGTGATATTCTAATGTAACTGACTTCAATGCAATTGGACAATTACCCTGAGTTTGTGATGAAAGCTCTTACATTTTAATATGGCGGTATCTTGATATGACCCAACAATTATCGAAGAATACTTCTGACTCACTTCTTATTGTATCTATAATTGAACATTGTTATAAAATTTAGACATAATTTTGTCCTGTATTATGTAGCCTGTATACATTTTGGCTTTGATTTAAAGAAACTTGAGAGTAGCAAGCAAAACTACTGGTGCAATCTCTGATCGGCACTGTAAAATAGGATATGCTCAGATAGACGCCTTTGCACATAGTAGAAGAAATCATTAAACATAGTAGGTGCTAGAAAAAAAAATCAAAGCAATCCCACTGTAAGCCATTTAAAACATGCAGCACAAATGTAAAGCATTACAAGTGAATTAGCCACATAAATAAAGTCAAATTGCAGTCCACACAATTACTCTCAAAGGTCATTTTCATGGATGTTTAAGGTCAAAGATTACATTTTTCCATTCAAAATGAGCCCAAGTTCTGAAATAGATGACAACTGGAAACATTTAAGTTGCATAAAATCTTAAAATTTCTGACCATTCTTTTATTGAGCAATGGATGCTAAGTGATGGCATCTATTGTCAATGACTACTTAAGAAAAAGAAAAAAAGCAACTATTTCTGGAAGGGGGGGGGAAACACCCAACGTGATTATCTTTTAAAGTAATATAAGAGTTGTGCAATTTTCTCCATTTTGACCCCTTTTTTTATTGCCTGTGGATTTTAAGCAAAGGCCTCCAATTTAAAACCTATTATTCCAAAGAAACAGCTTTTCATCTCCTCCCTGAGTGGGAACAGTCTTCCTCAAAGCTTTCTAAGATTATTTCTGAGCTTCACAGGGCTTAATACAGAGGAGATCTTTCCCCTGCATTTGTGTCATGCATGTTTTAATTAAATTTATATCCCACCCTACAACAAGGACTCTGGCTAATTTATGAGGGGGTTTATATATAAAATATATAAAAATGTTAAAAGCTACGATCAGCAACAATAATAATACATTTCCTAACAGTGTGTTATACACTCAGCAAGAGCCTACAAATTGAATACTGCAGAGGGCCCACCTAAGTGTCACTTTTCCCAATGTCTCCCATGAGTTATTGGGAAGGGGAAAATTACAGGGGCTCCATATTTTCCTATTCCCCCCCCCCCACTTATCTAAGTGGTAGTCATTATTTCTATTTTATGAATTAGCAATTCATGCACTGCTTAATAGTACAGCTTCTGGCACCACTGCAGCCAGACAATTATGGATCGTAGTCATATATCACTTTTATCTATAATTTTCCGGAACGCTCCAGATATTAGATGAAATAACCACCACCTTTCTCCCATTCCCATACACGAATGGACAGCCCATTGACTGGTTCAGCAGAAGAAAAGGGCTGTTCTCCAAGATCCTTTCTCAGCGTAGTTTATCCCTGAAAATTGATGCAGGCCATCGTTGTCTAGTGACTGTGCTTTCTGTGGCTGCTAGAAGTTGTAGCCTACCCAGAAGTATCTCTTCTAGTGGGATATAATTCAATCAGCCCCAGCTTTCCAGGGCAATGATGAAGGATACAAGATGCTGTAATTCAGTTATATCTGCAGAAGTAATGTTTCTGTATCCCTGCTTGAAAACAGTAGCATTTTCTAAACTCCTCTGCTTCGTATATGTGGCCCGAGTATTTACATGATTTATTTTGAGCTGAGGTCTTTGTCCTTGCTGATAATGACAGCCAGAATATCTGTACACTCTAAGAATGTCCGTACTGTGACTGGTGTGTGCATGCATTTCTGCACACAAGAACACGTGCAAGACACATTGGGGTTTGCTTCTGATTGTCCAACAATGCTATGAATGAGTGACCAGGCTGAGTACTTGCCAAGTCCCTAAAGAAGCATCACTGAAATCTTAGGTGATAACTTTGGGTGATGCTTTGGGCAGTGTTGGCCTTTTTATGCATTGGGATCTGGCAAGAGGTAATTAAATCACTTATTTCTAATTTCCTGCACACATTCCCTTTCTTCTTCTTTTTTTGGGCCAGATTGTTAACCTGACTGGTTGGAAAGCTATAACCTTTTCATCAAATCCTGGATGATTATGGTGGGAAATGCCTCCCATTATAGACATCTCTTGACAGTTGGTTTACAATAGCCTGCTGCTTTGACCCATCTCTCTGCCTCTTTCCATATCTATCAAGTCTTCTTGTCAAGAAAACATTGGTAAACCAGGACACCTGAGCCATCCCATATTCCTCTTTCTTGGCATTCCCTGTCCATCCAAAATTAATCTGGGAAACATTGTGATGAGATTATTTGAGTCCACCTATCTTATCTGTATATGCTGTTTTAAACTGCTAAAACGAGGACATTACAAATGTTTTAACAATATTTCATTTTCCATCTCAGCATTTCCAGGCTGAGACAGTTTAAATGAAACAGTGCTGCTACTATTTATTATTACACTATGAATGTACTGTAACAATGCTACTGTATCATTTGGAGCCTTGGTAGTGCAGCGGTTAGAGTGTATGCTGGTTTGAATCTCACCAGGATCAAGGTTGACTCAGCCTTCCACCCTTCCGAGGTGGGTAAAATGAGGACCCAGATTGTTAGGGGCAATATGCTGATTCTGTAAACCACTTACAGAGGGTTGTAAAGCACTATAAAGCGGTATATAAATCTAAGTGCTAGTGCTATTGGTCCTGCTCAGAAGTATGCAAAATAAAAGCAGTTCACATTAAACAATGAAAGAAACCAAGAAAATGACCAGTTCTGAACAAAGTGAAGTTAAAACTTTATATGATTTTAAAACAATATTTAAAAGGCAATCAGATCCTTCAGTTGTGGATATTCTACAAATGCCTGGGGAAATGGGCATATCTTCAACTCTTCTTTCAAAGAAGGGGTCAAGGCAAGGCTATCTGTCTTCTGAGACCTGCCATTATTTTGTCATTAGGATATTTGTTTATCCTGTATACATAATAATATAGAATAAGATTACTGGATCATAAAAGGGAGTTTTAATTTGATCATTACTTATCATCCTGGCAATTCATTTGCCTAAAATGTTAGACTATCAATTGGTGAAAGAATTTGGGATTGATTGATCATTTACTGTATCTTTTAAACCAAATTAAAGTGATCAATCCTCTTTTGTTAAGAGTTGAACTTCATTATAGGGTTTTTATCTTGGGTATACCTATCTGAGCATAATCTCTGTTGTATCTAAGGGGCTTATTTCTGAGAAAGTATGCCTGAGATTGCTTTGCAGGTGTCACTTTAAGATTTTGAAGGAAATATGAATGAGAACTTCCATCATTGTCATCCTCAACAACAAAAAAATATTTTTAACAATTTAGGGTTGGACCCAGCACTCTACTAATGAGAGCTTCATTCACAGAATGTTCTGGTGAAGGATGATGATATTTTGGGCTGACAGTCTCCCATTTCCACTCTATAGTCCAATGTCCAGATGTTAAAGAGGTCTCCTCAAAAAACATTGAGTTGCAGTAGAAAAATCAGCAAAATTCACCACTGCTTTTACAGCAGTGGGCATCTCTGCAGCATCTCAATACATCCCAGTAATGAAAGGGCAATTTTTTTTCATCTACAGTAGCCCATGGTCATTTTTCTGCCTGATCAGAATTAACATGTAAGGACCACTAGAGAAACTCTGTCTACCCTTGGCTGGGCTTTGATACATGGATGAGTCTGAGAACCTAGGCCCAGGGCTGTGTTGCATGCCACACACTGTAGTAGAGGCAGAACCTGGAGTTAAGAGAGGAATCAGCCTGGAGTCATTATGTTCCCACAAGTGGACCCAATCCCAGCCCTCTTGAATTCTGTTAACTCTTATCTAGCACAAATTCAGTGCTGTCTATTAATAGATTCTTGTATATTGGCATGAGCAATAAGTCAGCTTAACTAAAACTTAACATGTGATCCTGATTCTTTGTGCCTGACACAGGCTGGAGCTGACAAAAATACTCTTCTCTGCCTTTGAGGCATCAACCAAAGTAACCAAAACCTTAAATATCAAAATATGTTCCTGATGCACGATAAGATAGTTTTATTATTGCTCACTGTCCCATGTCATCTTGCTGGGACATGCTTCAAAATGATGATTTTAGCACATACTATTTTACATCTCTTTATTCATTGGTCAGGTGTACAGGATGTAAACTATTTGCAGTATACCTCATATATACTCTGCATGTCACATTCTCCAGCCTTTTGATCAAAGGTCATTCTACTCCATTCCATCATCAACTACTAAGAGCAGTTCCTGATCATTCTATCAAAACTTAAAATCCATTATATATCCCTCTCTCAATTCATAAAGTTGATTGGAGGAGGGGGGCAGGGAAGACAACTGTTTAATATTTTTTTTCATATTTATTCAAAAGGCTGTGAGGGAAAATCACAGGAGAAAAATGTAGCAACCATCCCTACCATCCCTGAATATAAAGCAAAAGGAAAAATTATATCTATATAAAAGAATTAATAACAATACCTTGGGTACTGTTTTGGCTCCCAGGTTCCTACGGCATTTTGGCCGTGTACTTCTGTAGGATGGGAGAGCGCTCAGTATCTTTTTTAAAGGCACACATGCTGTACCATTTGGTGTGACAGCTGTTAAGGTAATGATGGATTCCTAGTGAACAGTGCCATAAATAAACATACCAAATTAAAAAAAAATCCTTTCCAAAGATGAAAGAAAATTTGGCAACCTGAGCACATCACTGTAAAAATAAATCACTTATAACTCAGTTACAGCTCATCAGCCTAATATACTAAACCAACACAGTTTTAAGTCATTGGTGTTTCTCTGAGCAAGCCAACACTAACCATGGAGAAAAATTGTTGGCTTATTTGCGTCTGCATTCTGCATTTACTTGCTTCTGCATGGGATCCTTCTCTTTTCCTGTCTTTCAAGGTGTGTGGTCGAGTAAAAATGAATTCAGATGTGTATTGACAGATACTTTCTGCCTGCTTCCTGGATGGAAAGAGCAAGGATTGTGGGTAATAATAAAAATTAATTATCCTTCCTTTGATGCCTGGAACAAACAAATTTGGAGTCACCATTGAACTTGCCCTTGCAATCTGAAAGATGAGAAATGGGCAACATCCCAATTAATGAAGGTACAAGTATCCTGCTTTGAGTGACAGATATTACAAAGCATGGTTGTCATTTCAACTTCTAAAGACCTTGGATCCCCCAGCAGAAGACAAGGGAGAGAGTTGCATAATCTGATCTGAAATAAACTTGGAGCAGCAACAGCTGTGCCTCTAACCCTCAGGGTTCATCTTTTTCCTGGTGCCTACTTGATAATCTATTCATTATTGCTCAAACTTTAAGCTCTATGCTACAGAAGATCATTAATCATAGGTATAATTTAATGACAGCGGGGTCATGTTCCACTAACTAAGTACACCTTGTTTGCCTCAAAATGCTAATCACTTCTCTGCAACATTAATGAGGGACAATTGATATTAAGCCTAATAATCATGTGTCGTCTATTTAACAGTTTTATCCATACAAACTAAGTACTGGGTTATGGCTAAACATAGTTGAAATTCAATTATGTAAAACCACATCTAGATCAAATTCTAGCACTACGTCTCTGAGATACCTATGAAGTTAAGAAAGATGTGACTAAAATAGTTCTGGAGAGAAACACAATTAACTCAGGCTACATCTTACCTGTTAATGGCTTCATTTAAGTTTTTTTTATAATTAAAACATAGCATCTCATGAGAAAAACCATGGTAGATGTAACTTCATCCGCACTCAGTTAAATCCTGATCTTTTGTTCCAAATTCTACATAAGCTTCCCCTATCCTTCCTCCTCATGAGATAGAAAAGTAACCAACAATTCTGAGATTACTAGGAGAAGAAGGAAGAAGGCATGATTGTTAATGTTTTCATTCTTTCTTGTCTTCTTTCATCCTGGTCACCTAAAAGAGTTGCTTGGTTTCCAAATTCTATTATTCTCGTTCTTGCTAGACATTGATGATCAGCTGGTTGGTTGCAGGGACTTCTCTGTTACTAATGTTGGGATTGATTGATTACTGGAAAAAAGTGAACACTGTTGCAGTGCTGTTGGCAGCCAGGCACTGTATGTAGCTTACACATTGTCGATACTGACTCCTGCTCTATATAAGTTATCAGCACCACCTCATGCTTTCTAAGAAAATATATTGTAGTTCTGGCTAAGTCAAATCATTAAGTGTATTCGCTTCCATAGAATAAAAGTGTTCAGAAACTTGCAAGAAACTTTGGCACATTTTTCAGTATTGTGTCTTACAAGTAAGAAAACAGTCGGTGTAAGACAGCTTCCTTTGTCTCCAAATCATACATTTGCCCCAATGTAGCTTCAGATACGTTTCCATCTAGATACATTTCTTCTGGCAGTGTTAAGACTTTATAATGATAAAGATAATAGTAACAACAGTATTTTAAAATGCTTCCTTTACTTTGTCCTCCTTGTAAAATCATGTGAATATACTTGCTGTATCATAAATGACAGTGCCTAAGATAGTGGCTTCCTGAAATTTCCTAATAAGAGGTGTTATCAGAAGTCAAATTAAGCATGTTCTAGCAGGTTTGCTAGAACTGGTAGTAAATTTTCTAAGCAGTTCGGAGAACCAGTTGTTAGAAGACATCTCCTTTTGTTTTCTTCCACTGTACAGGGTTAATCCTGTAAGGAAGGCAGGAAAGAAACATTCTGGTGTTGTTTCTAGCCTAATCTTTATTGCCCTGCTTATAGAAACTTCTCACCCAGTCACATGACCCCCCCATCCACGCCCACCAAGTGACATCCACAGAACCAGTAGTAAAAAAATTGAATTCCACCACTTCATGAATTTGAGAAGGTGGGAAATATAAGGATTTCTATATTGAAAAATAAAGGACATTCTGTCCCCAAAATTTGACCTGACTCAAAGAACTATTTTAAGCATGGCTGTTTTAACAAGAAATGGAGAGTTCCAGAATGATTGAACAATGTGCTCCAATCTCAAACAATCCAGAATGACTGAACAATTTGTATTTATTCTTAACAAAATAAATGCAATGAATATTTAAACTGTCTTTGTTACGTAGCCCGTTTCTGAGCCACTGTAACTCAGTAGCACAAGCTTGCCTGACTTTATTAACCAAAAGATATGAACTGAACATGTTATTTATTGAAAAAGATCAATTGTGCAGTGCAGATTCCACATGGAGACTGATGGTGGTTTTTTAAAAAAAACAACAACTAAAAACACATATCTGTAATGATGGCAGTATTTAACTGTGCTTTTTCCCAACAAAAGAACTCCATCTTTTGAACTCAGCAGGACACCACTATTAGCCATTATTGTAAAACTGTTTGAAATCATCAGATCAATCTGGTGTTTTTGGAGATCTGCTCTGAACAAAAGTCTTAATGCAATTTTTGGGGGGGTCTGGAATACTAGAGCCTAATTTTATTTCTTTAATACACAAGTACAGTGTATTTTTTCCAGCCCCAACTTTTTATAGTGTTACATTACTAACTTTAAAAGAATCATACTTTTCAGCAATAAGCCAGGTAGGTATATGTGTGACTTTTTAAAAAAATCACTGAGCAGACTAGATGCCGACTGTCATGCAGGAATTTTCTACGACTATATTCAAAGGTTAGTGGAATGTGTGCTGAACTATTACTAGTTGTAAGCTGCATGCAACAACAACAACAAAAAAATATATCTTAAAAACAGAGTCATTTCAAACATATTTAAAGGGGGCCTTGTAGGACAGTTTAACTTTTGTTTCCTGCAGGAAATTCAACTTCTTCGCAGATCAACAAGGGACAACCAACCTCTCTTCTACATATTTACAGTATCTTTTTCAACAAGTCAGTTCATAAAGTCAGCAGTGAGTTAAGGGTTGAGTAACTTGATCCTGGTAAACCAATTGCATGCACCTGTGAACTGGATCCAGGTTTAACTTAAATACCAACCCTGTCAGTAACACACTGCAGGAAGAACTTGGATCTGTGAGGGAGTTACTAAATGTTTTTATTTCAACAGTCCCCTTCTATGTTATGAAGCAGCCATCTCTATAGTGTAAAAACAGTACGCAGTCTAACTCCAGCAATACCAGGTACCTGGCAGACACAAACTTCCTCCTACTGTATAGTACTAGCTTTCTTTGTTTCTTTGTACATTTTCTCAACTTTCTCCAAACTCTTTAAATGTGTTGAAGAGCACAGAGCCTAGGATGGAGTCTAGCAAGTAGCTACGTGATGCACTCAGCTTGAAGTAAAACCACTGACATTGTCCCATGAACATGGAAAGGGATGGGCATGCAGAAAGTGAGTAGTCATAAATAAGAGATTAAAAAAGAAAAGAAAACAGTTAATTCACTAAAAGGTATATATCTGATGACATGTCTAAAACCAAGTTTATATGTTGGCTAGTGAAAATTTGAATGCTTCTATTTTATACCACACACCCCCACTTGCGAGATGGTGAAAAAATAAATAAAAACAGATTGAAAAAAGTAGCAGAATATTGTAATATCTATTACCCGATGGATCCATCGCTTGACTTTAATTAATTTGTACATGAGATCCACTTGAATCAAAAATATTTGATTCTGATAGTATTATGGAAAAGATTAGGAAAGCAATATACTGAAAAAGAATGCAACATTTTCATTTTGTTTTGTTTCTCAGGGCCTTTTTTTTTTTTTTTGCATCTGCCAGGGATTTTGTTAATGATATGCCCTCTGAAATATGTTCAGCTACACACTGATGCTTTCCGTTTTGCTCAGAGAAGCAAAAACCTGGGACTTCAATGATTGCAATCTTCTGCTCAGTGAAGAAAACTCTGGGAGCACAGATTTAGATGTCAAAATGGATGGTGATAATCTTATTAACCTTGAGTTTTTCATCTCCTCAGAGTCTTTAGATTCCAAAGTATGAAACCTAGCAGGTGGTGGGTGGTTTTCAGTCTTTATGGTCTTTTAAATAGCCACCTAGGATTTTTCCTTCTCAAAGAAAAAAAAAAGGGAATGCAAGTTAAAGAAACAAGCTATCTCCAGCACTGTTGACAGGTAAACAGCTTTTCATGTTTGGATGAAAATGTATTTTCATGTGCATCATGGGCCAGTCAGGAGCTAATTATAGCCCACCAGCGGCCCCAGGTTTAGGATGCTTTTCAGCTTTAAGAGAATTTAGGTGAGTAACTGGAACAGATCATAGCTCAGTATCTGCATTGCACACAGCTGATTTCTATGGAAAAGAATATACATTTGGCAAGGGAAAAAGATATACTGTACTGTTCCTGAAATTTAGAAAGCTACTAATAGTCATCATAAGAGCTGGACAGGCAAATAATCTGATCACAAATAAAGGATTTGTATTTTATTTTTTGGGGGGCCAGGTAGCTGAGGATATCAGTTCCAACACCACAAATTATCTTATATTATTGTCTGCATGAAATGACCAAGTTACTTCTTCACTCAGATTTCCACATTTAACTAAAACAAAGAGGAAAAAATAGGAAGATGGGCTGGTGATAGAAAATACGACAGAATAGAATGTAGATTAGAAAATGATGGGATAGGGTAGGTGGGATGGGGTGGGGAATGGAGTGGAGAATGGGGCAGGGAATGGAGTGGGATGGGAAGGGGAGTGAAGAATGAGTGGCATGGCATGGCATGGCATGGCATACCACACCACACCACACCACACCACACCACACCACACCACACCACACCACACCACACCACACCATACCAAACCAATTGTATTGGCATGAATTATTGAGTGGGATATCATAGGAATAGTCTAAACCAGTGGTGAAATTCAATTTTTTTTACTACCGGTTCTGTGGGCGTGGCCACAGGATTAAACATCACCAAGCACAG
>JAEANM010021442.1:0-11851 GCA_017656035.1 Myanophis thanlyinensis
CAATGAATTAATAACAATTAAAAACAAATTAAAAGAATTAAATTAGGTGGTTGATTAAAAATTATAAAAATTATAAAGTTTAAAACCAATTTCAAATCCCAAATAATTAATGCTAAGCCAGACTGGCC
This sequence comes from Myanophis thanlyinensis, assembly GCA_017656035.1. Lineage (NCBI taxonomy): Eukaryota > Metazoa > Chordata > Lepidosauria > Squamata > Homalopsidae > Myanophis > Myanophis thanlyinensis. The sequence goes on from JAEANM010021442.1 coordinate 129, forward strand.
AGTTGGAACAAATAAGTTTTTAATGCGCACCGGAAGATCCGCAGGTCTGTGATGGTCCGGATCTCCGGGGGCAATTCGTTCCAAAGGGAGGGTGCCCCCACAGAGAAGCCTCGAACCTTTGGGGCTGCCAGACGACAGCGTTACAAGAGTTAAAATTTAGTTACCTCTGCAAGTTCCATTGTTTTCACCAGTCTTTCCTCCATTGTGGGTAATGTTGAACCTTTTCATTTTGAACATGTTCGCTGTTGTTATATATAAAAACAAAGTTCCATGATTTTTTTCCCTTGTCTGCCCATTAGTCTCAAGAGAAAATTCCCTGATTTCAATTGCTCTTTAACCTTCAACATCTTCTGGATTAATGTATGTATTTGATTCCAAATATTTTTGCTTTTTTCCATGTCCATCAAACATTGTAAAATGTCCCTTCATGTTGTTCATGTTCCCAGCAAAGATTTGAAGTTCCTCTGTATATTCTAGACAATTTCTCTGATGACAAATACCAGCGAAACAGCATTTTATAAAAATTCTCTTTAAGGCTAAAACATGAATTGAATTTCTATCCTTCTAACCACATATTTTCCCTTTAAATACCCCTTTGCATATTATAACCAACATTTTTAGCCCGTTTTATCATACATACTTTCACTTGGTCTTCAGATTTAGGGTGCTTTCAAAATAGCCTGGCAGGTCACAGAGGCAAGATACCTTTCTACTTGTGACCTATTAGACAATTTCACAGTGACCAAAACCATCCTTCAAAGCACTAGCTTTCATTCAAGCAGCTTTCATCCACCTCCATCCACTGCATGTTAAGAAAATTGAGTGGTGACCAGCGGGTAAATGTTAGCAGGAGAAGAAATGAAATTTGAGGAATTCTGTCACTGTTGATGGGAGGGAAAGATCTATCTCAAAATTCTTGCTTTGAAGGGTAGCCTCATGCTTTGGTTCTTTCTCTGTTCCTGTTCGACATCTGTATGAGATTGCTAGTTATCTTTCAGTATGGGATTAGATGTCATCCTTACATTAATGATGTTCCAGCTGTACATCTTAACTTTAGGACCTACCTCCATGAGAGGTTCACTCTTGGTGTCTGAAGGTTGTAGGAGTCTCGATGGATGGACTCAAATATGTTTTATAAGACTGAGTGACTGTGAGTTGTGGCATCTTAAATTTTGAGATATTCCACCTTTAGTCTGGATGGAGTTGCACTGCCCAAGATGCCATGTATAATTTGAGGTCTTCCTCATTTTACAGCTCAAAGGGCCTTGCACAGCTCCATCTTCCAAACCAATTGGGCCTGCTCCTGGATTACAGTCACTCATACCTCAACCTCCTTGTGAGGAGATTGCTGCAATGTATTCTACATGAGGCTGCCTTTGGCAACCAGTTGGAAAATGCAGCTGGTCAAGAATGCAGCATCATTGGTAGCTATGGACATTCCTTAGTATATAAATGTAGCATCTCTACTTCCCAAGCTCCAATGGCAACCAGTGAACTTCTGGGTGCAAAGCAAGGATTTGGTTCTTAGCTATAAAGCTCTTCATGCCACAGGACTAGGCTATTTGTAGGATCATATGCAAATCATTATTTCTGCCCACTCAATAAGAACTGACAGACTCAAAGTTCTCTGGATCCTGCTGTTGAGTAAACATCTTCTGGTAGGACCAGGTGGTGGACCAGAGGTGTCTTCCCTGTTGCTGCTCTGACCTCTGGAAAAGTTTCCTCTTTGAGATTCAGCTGGCCCTACTTCTCCTTCCTTCCAGAAAACATTCACCACTTTTTTTTCCCCTCCAGTATTAGATCTGACCTATTTGGATGAGTTTTTTTCCAGCACTTTATGCGTTTCTGTGTTCCTTTTTGGATTATATTCATTATGCTTTGTTTTATTATGTTTTTTTTTTTTAATTGAGTCATTATTTTTTATTAGTGAAATAAGCCACCCTGTTTCATTTGCTGAACAGGAAGCAATATAAATCAAGCAAACAAATAATTAAAATACTACGATATGTGAGTTCAGTTATTTGGCTTTATAAATCATGGTTTATAGCCTGGCATTATGCATAAGCCAGGCCATTATGGCTTGTTTGACTAACCTTGGTAAAACCAAACGACCAAAAAGGTTAGCTAAACTCCAGTTAACCTGTTCCGGTCATTTCAATTCATATCCCACCTGTGATAATATATGGTCACAGGAAGACCACTATAGTTAGTTGTTTGTCAGAGTGCTGTGGAGTCACCAGAGATCTTTTATTGCCATGTACAATTTAGCTAAAGAGCACAGGTGAATCCCTGTTTAAAAAAATAATTTACTGACCCCTCCTTTCAAAAAATATGACATTAAATGGTTTTTTTTAAATAGTTCACGCTCATAGCCCTTTAGTTAGGCTTAATTTCTAATTCATATTATCTTTATTTACAGCCTTCCTGCATTTGTGTGTAATCTTGCATAAAGCTGTTAATTAATTTCTCAAACATGGTCCCTTCGTTTCCAGTTACTTAGCATTGGTTTTTCAATTAATAAGCTTATTTTTTTTCATTCATATCATCAGTTCAAAGGCAAATTTTGCTCAGAACATCACTCCACGTTATGGAAAAGAGCACAGTTGTACAATAGCCTTATGTGGAAATAGATGGCGAGAAATAACTACTTTAACCAGAATCTAGAACCTAAATCAGAAGATTATGACACTTTAAAAAAAAAGAGTAACTGGAACATTGCCTCTGGAAATTTGAAATTGAAGACACAATGCATTTTGGGTGAAAACTACACACAAAAATCCTTCATGATCAAACAGTAGTAAGACTACTCCTCATGATCAAGAGCTCTTGGTAGTCACAGAAGTACATTTCATATATCACAGAGTCATCAGAGTGGGATGCAAGCTTAAAGGTTCATGCTCAGAGACCATAAGCCTAGTCAAAAACAACACCTTCAAATCTTAGTCTATCCCAGGGATGTCAAACTCAAGCCTTGGGGGCCGAATCCGGCCAGGGGGGTGTTTAGATCTGGCCTGCGGGGCCGCCCTGGAAACAATGAAGGACTAGCCTGCAGTGCCTCTGTCAGCAATAATGGAGCTTGGGAGGGCCGTTTTCTCTGATAGTGTTTGGGCCACCTGACATGAGTGACATTGAGCTGGCCATGCCCACTCTGGCCCCCTGAGATCAAACACAACCCTGAAGTGGCCCTCAATGAAATTGAGTTTGACACCCCTGGTCTATCCACTCCAGGAAGGCATGGAGGTTTCTAGGGGTATAAATGCTGAAGATGCCACCTGGCCTATGAGCCACCTACTCCCCTCCACAGTAGGGGGTAGAATAATATGGGCCAACTTTGAGTTGCACCTGTTGGCCACCATGAAGCCCTCCCAACCATTGGATGGCTATGGGAAGGGGCCACTTCATTGTCCTTCTCAAGATAGTAGGAGTAAAATCATGGACAGAACACAAGGAATTATAGTATCCCAAAGAACACAATAAATTAAATGTGAGACCCTTTCTTAAGAAAACCTTTTCCTCTGGTTCATCAAGATGCAGGACACATCAGTTATTCTTCTATAGACATAAGTCCAAAGCAATAAAGAAGCAACACTGACAATCAACTTAAATGGCACCTTAAGGAATGGAGGAAGGGAAGAACAGCCAAAGCACTGTACATTCCAGAAAAAGGCATTCACTTTTAGTTCCCTTGCAATTCAGCCATGCAAATGCTGTGTACAAAACAAATTACAAAGTGATGCAAGTTTATAATAACTAATCTTGTAAGGATGGGCGACCTTTGGCCCAAAACTATGTATTTTCCTAACCTTCAGCTATGGCACCAAGAATTGTAATATACAAAAATGCCAAAATGGATGGGAGTGAAAAACTCCAGCCCTGTCTATAAATATGACCTATCACTAGCAATTGGGGGGGAGGGGGTAATCATTGCTCATCCCTTGTGGCTTTGGTATACTAACAAAAGGGGACACTGTGATTTCAAGCTCCCTAAATATTGTCCAGCAAAATAAGCTGTCTGCTTTCCTGCTCTTGAGTGATGATTCTACTCCATCATTTCATAGCAGTTCCATCACCAAGGGATCCATTTGGTACCCTCCGATGTACTGTGACTGCAATATCCAGCATCAGGAAGGTGTCAAGTTGCCAAACCGTCCGGGTATAAAACTGATTACGTTTATATATTAATGGAATAGAGAATCAGGTGGCAGGGTGACCTTTGGAACTGCAGCCATTGTGTTTCTTCATTTCAAAAAATGGTTAAAAAAAACCCTCAGGGATTGATTGATAGAGAAGTGTTTCTGAAGAAATGAGTCAGCCTTCGTTCCATGATATAAAAAAGCAGAGGGAAAATACAATGAGGCATTCATCTCATTTGGGGCCAACTCCTCTTTTTACATGCACAATGCAGTCAAAGACATAAGGGGGGGAGAGAAAGAGGCGAGATCAGGAGGATGTGGGTTAAAGCATAATTCGCTGTACCTTCAGCTTGTCTGGAAGCCCATCGACAGCCAGCCTAGAATAAGAGGGAAACATTTTTAAAAAGCTCCAGGCACAGGCCTTTGATCAGTGTATTTTACAGAGAGCAGGGACAAAAGAAGCTGCTTTATACAGCTTGTCGCCAAGACTTGTTTTGTGGAATGGTTTTGCACCGGACAAAGGCTCAGGGATGTCTCTTCATTCTTCTTATATAGAAGTAAATAATAAACTAAAAACTCATTCCTTCCCCTGTCCCCCTCCCTTCCCCACCACCACAAATCCATCTCACACAGTGCCAGAGAGACAGAAGATGAGATGTCTGAATGGAATTTATAGCTAAATAACTAAAGAATCTGAGATTTTCGAAGGACAAATCACAGAAGAATCATCTGGGTAATTTGTGAATCAAAGGACTCTCCATCCACTCCTGGCTACTCACCACCACTTGCTCACTACTTTTGACCAGGTTCTACCCAGTGGTAGTATTCAGTGTGCTCACACCGGTTCTAGCGAACAGGTAGCAACAGTGGCATTTGGCCCTGCCCACCTGCCCCTGCCCTTCCCTGTCCTATATCCCCTTTTTTTCTTTTTTACTCACCTGAATCATGCAGAACAGCTGTTTTGCATGCCTCTGCAACCTTCCTAATCACCCCGGCTGCCTCTGGTAAGGAAAAGCTTACATTGTAGCAGCCGCGTGCACACCAAACTGGTAGTAAAACCAGTTGCATCCCACCACTGGTTCTACCATTGACATACCTCTCAGTGGGTGGGATAGTGTTTATTATTTATTTTTTCTTTATTGGTCAAATTTGTATAGCCACCCATCTCACAAAAATAAACTCTGGATGGCATACAAGAATAAAAAAGGGACACATATGAAAATATAAAAATCCACATTGAAAAATAAGAACTATAAAAGGTTCCAAGCTACGTCCATGTCATTTTCATAGCTCCACGATGAATGCTAGTAAGAACAACAGAAACAGAAGCTATTAAAGATTAGAGTTTAGATACTGTGGGTGCCTAAAATCTTATGTCCTAGCTTCAGATGTATGAAACTCAAAATTGTCACAAGCAACACGAGACTTGATTTTCATCCCAAAAGTTGTATCTCTGGACTCATGTCATTTGTTGATACAAAAGGCTATGTGTGGAAACTAGTCCCTGCAAATTTTTGGGTGAGGTTTTTCAGAAGCGGTTTGGCATTGCCCCTTTCCTAGGTCTGGAAGAGAGAGAGAGAGAGAGAGAGAGGGACTGGCCCAAAGTGAGTCTGCTTCCGTTCACCTTGATGACCCACAACTGCCATGCCAAATCTGCTGCAAATCATTGTTATGGCCTGTCTGCTGCTGGCCCCTCCAATGGCTGAATCAGAGGAGGAGGCGTGGGAGTCAGGGTCAGCAGCAAGGCAACCTGAGAGCTCCGAGAAAGAAGAGGGAATGGTGCTGGCAGACAGAGAGATAGAGCCTGGGCTGTCGTCATCCCTCAGAGGGAGAGTCAACAGCCCCCGGCAGAGGTGAAATTCAGCAGGTTAGAAAATTTATTACTGGTTCTAGCAAACTTGCTAGAACCAATAGTAAATTTTCTAAGCAGTTCAAAGAACTGGTTGTTAGAAGAAATCTCCTTTTGTTTTTTTCCACTTTACAGGGTTAATCCTGTAAGGAAGGTAGGAAAAAAACATTCTGGTGTTGTTTCTAGCCTAATCTTTATTGTCCTGTTTACAGAAACTGCCCTCCCAGTCACGTGACTTCCCCCAGCCACACCCACCAAGCCACGCCCACAGAACCGGTAGTAAAAAATATTGAATTCCACCACTGACCCCCAGGTCTGGAGGTGGTTGATGAAGAGGAGGAGGAACAGCTGGGTCCAGTGCCTGACACATGGCTGTACAGAAGGCAGAGGAGAGCAGTGGAAAGCCATGGGCTGATCCTGGGGAAGGAAGAGCCACTACTGCTAGCCACCCTAGCTCTGGGGATAAAAGGCAGAGATGAATAGATATGGAGGACAACTATTCATCTTCTGGTCAGATGGACTTGTTAGCCTGCATTTGAACGAGAAACTTTTTTGCCAGGGCTGCCAGCACTCTTAATTAAAGGAATCTTTTGAGTTCACTTCAGAGGGTTGGTCATGTTTAGGGAGCTGGGTCGGAACAATCATATTGTGAAGAATATGGATGACACAGCAGTGGTGGGTCTTATCCAGGAAGACAGTGAAGAGGCTTATAGAGAAGAGGTGAATGCTCTGGTGGACTGGTGCAATAAAAGTAACCTGGTTCTAAATGTTCATAAAACAAAGAAGGAAGAACCAGCATAGTCATGCTCCACTCAGTATCAAAGATGCAGCTGTAGAGGTGGTCAACATTATTAAGTATCTGGGGGTGCATATAACTAACAATCTGAACTGGTCTCTCCACACGTCATCCTTAGTGAAGCGTGCAAACCAGCGTCTGCGTTTCCTGCATCAATGAGGAGAACACAACTTTCTCCTTCTGCCACTTTTTACAGAAGCACAATTGAGAGGGTTTTAACAAACTGCATCGCTGTTTGGTTTGGTGGCTGCAGCACCTCAGAGAGAAAGTCCATTCAGAGAATTGTAAGGGCAGCCGAGATGATTATAGGAAGCTCTCTTCCTGTTATTCAGATATTGCTTATAAACGGTATGTGCTTAGAGTTCAAAGCATTGTTAGAGACCCCCACGCACCCACTTCACGGTCTGTTTCTGTTGCTCCCCTCTGGGAGGAGGTTTCAAAGTATTTCTAGAAGGACTACCAGATTCTGTTCCCTTTGTTCCCTATGCCATCCATCTGGTAAACCCCCATTTTTCTTGCCATGTACATGTATACATCTGAACTAGACTGTAGTTTCTGTATGTCATATAATATATGTGGGTACGGATAGTCTTCGAGTTATGAATGTATTGTGAGAGTAAATCTCATACCTTGAATGAGATCATTCCTTTTGCCCATGCATTCACTAATTGAAAGTGAGGCTCATTAAGAAGTATTTCAGGGTGGGGAAGGCCATGGATGGGGCCTACTAATGGAATGGGACACCTATCTAAAACCACCAAGGCCTCCCAGCCTACTGAAATACCTCATACTGGCCCAAATTGCTTCCCCCCCCCCCACATGCTGTGCTGGGTCACTTACCTTGTGAAGATCTAGAAAGCAGTCTCCTCTCCAGCCTTGTGCACTCTATTCAGGTCTCCGCAGGCCTCCCCTGGCCCATTGCAGGCCAAAATGGAGCCTCTGGGGACCAGCTTTGAGCTCCAGGGGCCAGATTTGGCCCTCTGAGCCTCTGTTCAGCCCTCCACAGGCTTCCCCTGGCCCATCGCAGGCTGAAATGGAGCTTCCATATCCAGCCCCCGAGGCTCCATTTCAGCCTGCAACAGGCCAGGAAAGGTCTCTGGATGGCTGAACGGAGCTTCTGAGGGGCAGATCCATCAACTTGCCACATCCGGCCTCCTTCCTTCCTCCTTTCTTTCGTCTTTCCTCCCTGAAACAGTGGAACAGACTCAGCTCCCCTGGTTAAGCCTTGTCTCCTTGCTGACCCTTCCCAGAGTCCAGGACAGTAGCAGCAAACCTAGGGCACCCATGCCAGAGGTGGCACTCAGAGCCCTCTCTGTGGATATGCGCACCGTCACCCCAGCTCAGCTCAACCGCATTTCTCCGTTGCATTTATTGACGTTTCAGAAGTTTCCCTACAAATAAAATAGAAGCTCATGAAAGAAAAAAATCTCACCTTTTGCAGAGCTGCTGGTGTTGTGTTGCCCTGCCTCCTGCAGGCCAGCTGGTCTTCAAGTCTTCGCTGCATGCATGCACGCATGCATGAATGCACAAGAGAGAGCAAGAGACTTGCAGTTTGGGCACTCAGTCTCTAAAAGGTTCGCCATCACTGGTCCAGGAGAAGCAGGCCTGTTCAGCCCCAAGTGCTGAAATAGACAGGTCTTACTCAGTGCAAAAGGACTAAGGCCCCGGAGCAAAATGAATAGGACCTAAGACAAAGTCACTTTTCTCCCTCATCCCTGACACTGATGTGCATCAGGTTGCATTCATTACATCAGCTCCAAAGGAAAAAATTACAACTATTGAAAAAAACAATAGCCGTGAATAGAAGCTTTTCACAACTCTGACTCATCTTACTATTGATTTGGTTTGCCAGAGTCTGTAAACTTTAGTTAGAGATTTAATCTGTTTTGCTCCTTTGTTTTTATATCTTCTCTACTGAAATAATTTATTCTCTGATGCATCACAATGGCAGCTCAAACTAACCACTGTGATTCATTTTCTGTATGTGGAAGGCTACCAGCCTAATCTGTTAGTAAACAACTTTCTTTATCTGCAATAAGGATGGTCACAGTGCCAGAAAGAATAAGGGGTCAACCTATTCTCCAAAGCACCTGAAGGCTTGGGAAGAAGCAATGGATGGAAATAATCAAAAAGAGAACCAATCTTGAAATAAGGAGAACATTTCTGACAAATTAGAATTAATCAGTGGAATGGCTAGCCTTCAGAAGTTGTAGGTGCTCCATCACCTGAGGTTTTTAAGCAGAGATTGGGCAGTCATTTGTCTGAAATGGTATAGGGCTTCTTGTTTGAGCAGGGGTTTGGTCTAGATAGAAGACCTCTAAGGCCCCTTCTAATTCTATTATTCTGTTATTCTATAGCCAAGCAGTTATCTGAGATGTTTTAACAAAATATTTTCCCAGTCACGCTAGATTTCAGGTTACAATCAAAAACTTCTTCACACAAAACACATGCTTTCTGTTCCAAGGGAGTTTTCTTGAGAAAAAAAAAAAATTCATATTAGGAAAAATAATGAATTCAGGTTTAACAAATTCAATTATCAAGGCATTCAACTGATGGTGCCAATTGCACACAATAATGTCTCTGGTTTATCCCCATCTTTCTTGTTGTCTGTGTACTGTTCAGATTTAAAAATAATAATTTTATGGACAGATTTGTCAATTCCAGTGTTTTTCCATAGAGTAGAAACAAATTGCAACAAATATTTAGAAAGCTCTAAAGCAGTGATGGCAAACTTATGACATGTGTATGTCAAAGATGACACGCCACGACATTTTGGGTGACATGCCAGCTTTCACCAACACCCAACTACTTCTCTCAAAGGCATGACTCCAAAAATCAATGTGTTTTATTCATATTTCATAGTTGTGATTATTTGACATTTCTCTATATAATACATACCACCGCATGTGTTTGGATTGGATTTTTAAAAAACCAATAAATATGCGAAGAGTTGTTTCTCTTTTGTTGGGATGGGACATGCCAGCAGAGTCAAATTAGACATTTTCTGAATTTTTGACAAGCCGAGCCCAAAAGGTTCAAACATCACTGCTCTAAAGCAGGGGTGTCTTAACTCAATTTCATTGAGGACCACATCAGGGTTGTGTTTGACCTCAGAGGACCAGGATGGGCATGACCAAGGTGGGCATGGCCAGCTTGATATCATTCCTATCAGGGGAGCCTGTTGTGGCCCAAGCGCTTTCCAGCGAAAACAGGTTCCCAAGCTCCATTTTCAGCTGCCACGGCCTCCTGCAACCCTCTGCCAGTGAAAACGGAGCTCAGCATCCTATTTTCTTTGGTGGAAGTACCACAGGCCAGTCTTTCGCTGTTTCTAGGGCGGCTCTGCGGGCCAGATCTAAGTACCCTGCGTGCAGGATCTAAGTACCCTTTGGGCCAGATCTGGCCCTTGGGCCTTAAATTTGACACCCCTGCTCTAAAGCATCTAAGAGCTTAAGACACATTTCAGAGAAGCATTGACACATTTCAGAGCCAGTTTCATCCTTCACTCCACACCCCTTTTGGGTGGCTAGTTAAATGCACCAAATACAAAATAGGTGCAATAAATCACGATCAAAGCTGACAAAAAGAGATGGTGTTCTACCCACCATAACAGGGGTGGGTAATTAATTTTCCCAACTGGGTCAGATGAGAACCTAGGACTGTTGTGGAGGGCCGAACCAATAGAGCTGTGAAGGTGTGTAGGCCTGCAAATAAATGTATTGAAGAAAAAATAGCAGTCACCTTCAAAACAAAAGGCCCTATGGCCAGAAAGGGACATCCCAAGGGCCAGATGTGGCCCTGAGACTGTGAAAAGCCCAGGACTACACTAGAATGAATATCAACAGATTAAAGATGGAACAGCTGAGTGACAGGTCCTGATGTTGGCTATGTGACATCAAGGCTCCAGGTTCCTTACAATTCCAGGAAGATTAGCAATAACAAAATAAAAATAAAACCAAACATTTCAGTTAATAAGAAAGACAAACTACAGGGCAGAGAGGCATCTTGTTTTATAGAAAGTTTGGCAATATATACTAAATATATTTGCCCAATGACTCTTGTACCTTTTTAAAGTTGAAAGATTGACAGTGTGGAATTGAAAACCTGAGAAATGAGTGCATGCTTATACAATGGAACCTCTGGTCACGAACGCCTGTCACCACGATCAAATCGGGTGCCAACCAAAAATTTTGCAAAGTGTTTGCATCTGGTCATGAACAAAAACTCGGGTGGATATCATACATGGTGCGGCAGATTTCCACTTCCGTGCCGATTTTGCCTTCCGTGCCAATTCTTTTTCTGTGCGCATGCGCAATCAGTCTCTGTTCCGGTCATGACCAAATCAGGTGCCGACTGACGTCCTGGAACGGATTACAGTCATGACTGGAGGTTATAAATAATTGGTCCACTAAAATTGATACTAGTTTTCTAAGAAAGGATTCATTTTCAAGGCCTTGGGTGAAGGTCTTCTTTGGGCCTCTTATTTTATTGAAGTTGCTGAATCCTTCGAGTTCTTGGACAAGGTGGACTAATCATTAGTGGTAATGCAGCTGTTTTGCATGTAGAAGGTCTCAGGTTCAGTACTTGATATCTCCAGGTAAAATGGGAAAGAAGCCATAAGAAATTCGGTGAGTCAGATCAGAGATTCTCTAAACTTCTCCAAAGCAGGATAAGAAGTAACGGTTAGAAGATTATCAAAGAGAAATCCAACCTAGAATTAAGGAGAAATTTCCTGACCATGAAAACAATTAATCAGTGGTATGGCTTTCCTCCAGAAGTTGTGGGTGTTCCATCATTGGAGTTTTTTTAGGAAGACATTGGACAGCCATTTGTCCAGAATGGAATAGAGTTTCCTATTTGAACTGTGAGTTGGATTAGAACAGGGGTGGGCAATTATGGCTCCTTCATGACTCGTGGACTTCAACTCCCAGAATTCCTGAGCCAGCAT
>JAEANM010021443.1:0-11851 GCA_017656035.1 Myanophis thanlyinensis
CCCCTCATGGTCATTTAGACTGACCTCGCATCTGAGTTTTTCTTACCCGATTTTGACCGGGTTTTCGGCTAAAACACACAAAAGAAAATGCAAATGTTTCCTATACCTACTGCTGGTAAAAGCTTGGAAAGAATTCCATAAATTATTCTTTGTATCTTACCAACCTATTTCCCCTTGGAGCAAGATTTTAAAAAACACAGAAGTGCAACTGGAGTAGGCACCACCATGAGTGAACTCAAAAGGATGGTTTTACCTATTCCTTTCTTCAATTTGTCACTCATGTTCTATGTGGCTGGAGAGCAGTATGAAAGCTACACAGGAGATGGAGGTGCTTTTGGGAGGGTTGGGATCTCTGATGAGTCTCATCTCAGGAGTGAAGAGAGTTCACTAACTCCCTGATTGCTAGATTACTTAACAGTGTAAGCTAAGTGAGGGGATTTAGTTTAGCCTGTAAGAAGACAGGGCCTTCTGAGGGCTAAATCTAACCCTCTCTTAAGTTAGTAAATCTATTTAGGTTAGAACATATGAATGGTATTCTTCCCCTTCCCCTGAATTCATTCCCTCCCTTTTTATTTTATATCTGGTTGTCAAGAAGTGACACAATTGGCAACATGAAAACACATGTAAATACAAATACAGAATCCTGGGAGACAGGGCTAATTTTAAAGGTCACCTGAAGTTTGCAAATAATAGGTACTTTAACAAACACACTTATAGGTGTTGTACACATATAATACATACAGTATAACAGACATTTTTCCCCTCTGCTTTTCATCCCCTTTGTGGCCAGTCCTCAGTCAATATGCACTTAATAACAGTTTATTCAGGGAACACACAATGTACAATATATTCTGTCTCTTTTGGGAAGTGGATGGTTCATAAAGTGAAGCTATTGACCATCCCTGCTGCACAATTGTGTTACTTCAGCAAATGGATACAATCTGTTTACGTTTAAAGATGGGTGTTCTTTTCCTAGAGAGGAGTTTTGTGAGATATTCCGCGCCAAAGAGAAATCGACAGGCAAGCTTTATACTTGCAAGAAGTTTCTGAAAAGAGATGGGCGCAAAGTACGAAAGGCAGCCAAGAATGAGATCATCATCCTGAAGATGTGAGTAGAGAAGGTTGATTCCAATAGATCCCAGAATCTGTGTTTCCACAGCTGCTTTATTGCTATACTTGCTCAGCCCTTGAAGCCACAAATGTTCGATTTAATTCTTTTCTTAAATGGAATGCAGCTACAGTTAACTCTAATAGTTATTCAGGAACAGTGATTGCAGTCAAAATCGTATCAGAATGATATATACTGTCCTCTTCTGTCAATTCCTCTTCTGCCTCTATAGTCTCTCTCCTGCTTTCCCCACCCCCCAGATGGTGCCATCCTGATTTTTGGGTGCATAAGGCATATTCACCACTGGTCAGATCCCTTGGCATTGCTATTCATCCCCATTCTAAACATCCCCATGAAGAAATGCATTAACGTTAGCAGCATAAGAGAAATACTCAATGTAACATTTCAGAATAGATGTTGATAAACTGAAGATTCCAAAAACAAATGCAAAGATAAGAAAAAAAATACTTGAAAGCTAATACTATAAAGCAGAATTAAAGGGACAGACATGCTCCAGAAAGGATTAAATATAAAATATACTTTTCAGAAAGGGAAAGCAGTTTCTGCAAGGATCAGAGGGAGTGGGGAATGTCAGCTTGATGAAAGTAACATTGCAATATCACAACTCAATTCCCATTCAATTTGCATAATGATAAAAGCAACAGAATTCTGCAGTATTCATTGTATCCATTAATAGTGGAACAAGTTATATGGCAAAACAGATTTAGGCAAGATATAATATCCTAATTAAAATACAGTAAATGAATACAAAGTGATTTGACAAATTTCTTGAGAAGACTGAGCAGATATGTGACTTTGGCTTTATATTTCTGTCTGATAGCAGACCCTCAAAGTAGCTTTTCTCTTTTCCTACAGGGTAAAGCACCCCAACATTCTACAACTGGTGGATGTATATGTTACCCGGAAGGAGTATTTCCTCTTCTTGGAACTGTAAGTAGGTGTTGCCTGAATGTACACTCCTAAAATGACCAATTAGGTTCTCTTCTCATGCTGCCAGAGCCATAGGAATAGAATAGAATAGAATAGAATAGAATTATAATGCTCTTCCCTCCCTCTACATCCCAAAATACAGTGTGGCACTTATCAGAAACTCCTTAAATGTTCATGACACCATCTAGAAGGGGGAGCGGGCACTTTCCTTCTCATGATATTATAATTTCTTTTTACTGCAAAGAAAGGCCATCACTCAGTCATACTGTTTTTGTTTTTTCTGGGGGGAAAAAATCCCTTCTCTGATTCAATCCCTGGCATCTCTAAATAATGCTGGGAAGGATTCTATTGTGATGACAATTAACATGTACCAAATCAGATGGATTCAGACAAAGGAGGCTATTTTGTTCCATTCTCTATTGTAAAGCTAATTTGTAGTGATGTGAAATGAGAAAGCTGTTTTTTTCTGCTACATCCATTGTAGTTTGTAATACTAATTTGCATTAACTAATATTCTGGTTATCCAATTTCCCTCTTGCTTTTGCCTGTTTCCTTATTTATAGGGCCACTGGTCGAGAGGTATTTGATTGGATCTTGGACCAAGGGTACTACTCTGAGCGTGACACTAGTAATGTCATCAGGCAGGTCTTGGAGGCTGTGGCATATCTGCATTCACTGAAGATTGTACACAGGAATCTCAAGGCAAGTCAGATCATCTCCCTATTGCCTCTATCTCTCGTTGGTAGTACATTCTTGGATCATGTACTCTTCCTTCCATTTACAAATTGATTTAAGCAATTGCAATGCCTTCTTTTGCTCCTTCCCCCTCCCCCCAGATTTTAGAAGGACATCCTATATATGATGCTATATATACATAGTTGAAGGAATGATAGAAACCATCCATTTCAAATATCATGTCTTTTACTTTTCCCAGAAGCTTGAAGTGATTGTGTGGATGTATAAGCATGCTTTCTAAACCAACACATACATCTAGAAGGAAATAATGCTTCCATTCAGAAGTTTTATCCTCTTGCTTTCCATATATTCATTCTCTTTCAATTGTTTCTGTAGCTAGAAAATTTAGTATATTACAACCGACTGAAGAATTCTAAGATTGTGATCAGTGACTTTCATCTAGCCAAGTTGGAGAATGGGCTCATCAAAGAACCTTGTGGAACTCCTGAATATCTAGGTAAGAAATGGCATCAGGGCAACATTACAATGAATAAACTATAGCAACAGAAAATAACCCTCCTGTATCTAGTCATAGACTTACTTGCAATCAAATGCCTATAAAAAAAACTCTTAAGCATAAAACTCCTTCCCTGTTATTGGTCTACAGCAATTTACATATATGTATTACCTCTGCCTTGCTGCTTGACCATGAGGTCCCCATTTTTACCATAGATATTTTGTGCAGAGAGGAAAAACAGTAATCTTTGATATTGTTGCATGCCAATGACAAGCACTGTGGTCCCTACAGATTCTTTCAGTGGGAATGCAACCTATGACACAAAAATATTGCTCTAAATATGGTTGATTCAGTGCAAATGACATTTTTCAACATAGGGAGCAAGTTCCATATATTCCAAACCATTCCACACAGAAATTTAGGCATATGCTATGATTAAATTATATACACTCTAAATAGGCAACTTGTAAGCTGTAAAAAAGGGAGAGAAGATTTGAGTGCAAATGACTGCTAACATGGATTTTAAATGTTTCCAAAATAATTAACTGCTTAAGGACACAGTTTTACTCCTAGATCACAATTCCATCTCTGTCCCACAAAATGTTTAAATATGGAAACTTAAAATACCACCAAGGAAGATGTTAATGTACCTTCTTCATTATACTCATTCTATAAGTTCTCACAATAACATTTTGAAATAGAATTAAGAGCCCAGTGCCAAAGCATTTGGTATTTAGCTCTGCCAAGATACTTTTCCTGAAAAGTTAAAATTGTGATTGTAATGTGTAATGTGTTCAGAGAAACATGTGCCTGTCCTCTGGATAGTCCTCATCTTCTACAATTGTCCTTTCAGCACCTGAAGTGGTGGGGCGCCAAAGATATGGACGGTCTGTGGACTGCTGGGCTATTGGTGTGATCATGTATATTCTGTAAGTAAAGAGAGATCATACTGATGATGGGGAGGGAAAGGAGGAAAGTCCAAACATAGAATGAACATCAGGAGAAAAATATGGCTGCAGAAAAAGCAGTAGAAAATTCTTACGAAAGGAGTTAAATAAGTCTGCACATGTATGCTACAGCAGCTGAACCTTCCCCAAATGTGGTGGGATAACAGTTTTTAGAATTACCAATGAGCAGCTGCATTGACCATGCTGGCTGGGAATTTGAAGAGGAATATTCAGAATCTGAACTTCTATTTCTATGCTGTAGCTTGTCGGGAAACCCACCCTTCTATGAGGAAATGGATGAGGATGATTATGAGAATCACGACAAGAACCTATTTCGCAAGATCTTGGCTGGAGACTACGAATTTGATCCTCCTTATTGGGATGATATCTCACAGGCAGGTAAGGCTGTGAGAATGGTGGAGGCAAGAAAGAGAGATTGCACACTGTAACCCAAAATGTTAAAGGCAAATACAAGTTCACTGAGATTCTTAGCTCAGCCTTCCCAGTCATTGCATCCTCTGGATTATAATTTCCACTACTTCTAAACCCCTATCTTTCTGGCAATTTTTAACAGAAAGATTGTGACCTCCCAAGGCTGTTTTTATATACAAAATGAGTCAGTCATGCTAAATTACTTCTGTGTGGTGTCTGTTTTGGGCTGAAAGACACACCTATTTTTTTTTTAATGAACTGGTAGTCCTTTCAGAATTTCTGTGTTGCAAAGCCATTGCAGTATTTGCTGTGACCTTCACTTCCACTGATGCCAATTAAAAGACATCTTCTTTCTTTTCTTCTTTTAGCTAAGGACCTAGTAGCCCGTCTGATGGAAGTGGATCAAGATCAGAGAATAACAGCAGAAGAAGCTATCTCTCATGAATGGTAAGAACCCTATAGTTGCTCCACAAGGGGGAAAAACAGTTCTAAAGACAAGTACACAAGGCCAAGAAAGATGAACAGGGACAATATAAAGTCCACTTCTCCATGTTCAAAAAGAACAGCTCAAGGTGTTCTGATTTCATGATGTTTACAATGTGAATTGTTTTGTACTGAGAACTAATTGCTGTCTCTAGCCTTCCTATTTAGGACCTATATCTAGGCCAGTAAGCAAAGCAAGGCAAGACATTTAGACTAAGAAGAGGCTACATTTTGGTGAAGTGACATAACTGGCAGGGTTTTTGTTTTTCTTTTCCTTTTATCTCTAGGATTTCTGGCAATGCAGCTTCAGACAAGAATATAAAAGATGGAGTATGTGCTCAGATTGAAAAGAACTTTGCCAGGGCAAAATGGAAGGTAATGTATTGCTAGCAAAGGCCCTCTCTTGCAAAGCTTATGACAGCTTCACGCTAAATTTGAGGAAATGTATGCCGAACCTTTTCTTTCAGTCTCTATGAAAATCCATTGGTTTTCTTTCAAAGGGCTAAATCTAGATGTAAGAATTAGACATCACCATAGATAAATAAGAAATTAAAATAACTTTGTCCATGTCTCACAATACTTATAACAGCTGAACAATACAAGCTGTTCTCAACTTACAACAGTTTGTGAATGTTTGAAGTTACAGTGATGCTGAAAAAAGAGACTTATGACTGTTTTTCACAATTAATATCCATTGCAGCATCCCTTAGTCACGTGATGAAAATTCAGATACTTGGCAACTGGTTCATATTTATGATGACTGCTGTGTCCTGCTGTCTTGTGATCCCTTTTTGTAACCTTCTGACAAGCAAAGTCAATGGGGAATCCAGCTCCACTTAACAACTAAGTTACTAAATTAACAACTGCGCTGTTCACTTAACAATTGTGGCAAGAAAGGTTGTAAAATGGAGCAAAGCTCATTTAACAAATGTTTCACTTATCAACATAAATTTTGGGCTCAATTGTGGTCGTACGTTGTGCACCACCTATAGTATGATAATGTGTAATGGAAAACTATACTATACTACATAGCTGACTTTGGCTGATCTTGAAAAGCTAAGCAGGGTCAAACTTCCTTATGATCTGACTGGAGATGATTAAGAAATACTAGATTTGAACCCTGCTGAAAAGGATCTACATATTCTGCTCCATCTAGGATATTCTGCAAGGGCTATTTTACAACATTTTCCACAGCCTTCTGCAGAAAGAGGTTAGAGAATACTGAGTCTAAAAAATCCTGGTGTTATGGTACCAATCTTCTAAAAACTACTGGGTTCAAGAATGCTGGAATTTTGGAAACCCTGCCCAATAATTAATTCTTAACTAATTAATTAATTGACTAATGAACTAATTAATAAATTAGATAAATATCTTGTTTATCTGTTTTTAATGTTTTTAATATTTTCAATATATTTATTGTTTTAGTTTTGTTGTACACTTGCAGTTACACCCAGAGTCACTTACTTGTGAAATGAACAGTTAAATAAATTAGATAAATAAAATAAAATAAACTGCATTCCACAGCTTAACTTCTATATCACAAAGTGCAATACAAACATGCGGCCTTGAAGTTATAAGAGGAAATGATAAACATTTTTGATGAAATATAGATTATCAAGTTGATGTCAATTCTTAGCTACTACAGATATAGTCATTATAGCTATATCTTTCATACTATACCCAAAATATGATTATTTGAACCAGATCATATAAGAACACTGAAATAAGAATACTGAATTGTTTTTTTTCCCCATAATTTATTTGCTTGTTTTCTTGGCTACCTATGGTATTCTTAGGAGTCTCCTCCAACATCAAAGTTGAAAAGCATCAAATACTCTTTCTAACACTCTTCTTTAAGATGCAATTTTCATACTATTAGACTATTACAGGAAAAAACATTGCCCGCCTTGTTCCATATAGGCATGCCATGGCATCTGAATATTTCTTCATTGTTACTCTACCACATGCTAATCTGTGATGTATTTCTTGACTGCTGGTTTCTTTCTTTAACCCTAAAAGGCAGAAGCTATCCACTATTTCAGTTTCTTGTCATTCTAAGGATGGTTGCTCTGTTTGTAATCATTAATCTAGTCTTTTTTATGTTTATTCTTGGTCTCAATTTTTCACTGTGCTCCTTGACTTTCATTATTAGAACTTGTAAATCATTTGCATGTCAGGCTATTAGGATAATGTCTTCAACATAACACAAGCTATTGATGTTTCTTCCTCCAATTTTAAAATCCATACTTAACTTTTTCTATACCAATTTAGAGCCCATCTACTTTGCTATGTTTTATCAGGACTATGGCTTCCTGAGATATTGCGATAATAGATGTCCTAGTTTTACACCGTCAATGGCTTTTATAAACAATGAGGCACATATTCATTTTTGAGAAATATGCTTTTAATTTCTCAATTATTGAGTGGGCATCAGCAATAATATTTGATCTTTTTTTTTCTAAAACTATCTCAAATACCTGGCAGCTATCTTTTCATGTAATTAGTGTTAGATAATCCTAAGAATTCTTTTACTAACAAGTGAAAATAAGGAAAATGTATGAAAGTTTCCACACTATGTTCAATCTTCTTTCTTTACTATTGGTACATGTACTATATAGATTGATTTTTTTTCCTAATCCTGAAAGGAAAGTTGCTCCTTCTTTGTTTTTATGTTCTGAGTAGCAAATGGCATGATTTTCTGAGTAAAAGTTAAATCTCATTCCATTCAATTTGCTGATGCCAAAGATGTCAGTTGTAGCTGATTCATTTCATCTTTCATTGCATTGAGCTTTCCCATGTTTATGTTTCATGTTTTCACATGTAATTCTTTCCAGCTTCTGGTTTTCTTTCTTTTTTCTTTTTTTGAATGGCAGCCTCAGCCATTCATACAATCTGAAGGATTTAATCAAAAAGAGTCATAAAATACCAGTTGTATTCTGGAAGATCCTCAGCTGTTCCTCAAAAATATGTTGAGTACCATCCCACTTGAGGGGCCCATCAATTCGCATTACATCAACAAGCCCTTTATCATGTCTTCCCCTGTGGTTTCCTTGGCAAAATACAAGAATAATTTAGGTTTGCCTTCTCTCATGATAATTATCCACATTGTAATTGTTTTCCTCTTGCTATCACAGTAAAAATAAAAATTACAATCTACTGGGGATACATCCAAGATTTCTAGGAATCATATGTAATTCTGGAGTCTACTCTCCTTTACTTTTTTAAACAAGTCATTCATAGTTTATATCAATTCATTAACCACTGGAATAATTTCTGAAGAGAATATTCCTTGGAAATTACTGATGTCATAGAGATTGTACAAAACTTTCTACAAAAATTGTTTCTCACCTGAAGAATATATTGGTAGATCATGCATTTCTATTAACTTAGTACTGGTAAGATAGTAATACTTCTTATATTACAAATATGCATTTAAGTATTTTATAGTAATTGTATGTTCCATATATTTTATTTCTCAGTATGCCTTGTCTGGTTTTTATTAACCTCAATAAATCAATGTCTTTAATTCCTCTTATTAATATTAATGCTCCTGTCTCTTTCCTTTATGGGTTTAAAAATGGCTCGATTAAAAAAACAGTATCTAAAAAACTTAACTTGAATGACAGCCATAAATTGCAATTTCTAAAGACTGCTACTTAGATTAATCATCAACAGAGAAAGTACAAATCACGATACATTAGTTGTACCTTGTTATTTGCTTTCTGATGCTTTTACCCTTGAGGGTCTATTATAAACCCATTCTTTTCTCAAGTGTTTATCTGCAGTCACGGACTCTGACAGCAGATTTAAAAATAAAATGTGGAACTTCCAATGTGAATACATCAAAGTTACTTTTTTTTTAAAAAGCCAGGAGGTCTGTGGGATTGGGTATTCTGAACTGGGGTTATGAAACATTAAGGAGACATTAGATCTCAAAACCATGTTTCTCCTGGCAACCCACAGAAAGCCGTCCGAGTGACCACAATGATGAAGAGACTCCGAGCGCCAGAACACACAGATGCAGCCAAGCCAAGCCCTCCCACTGCTGCCACAACAGATGGTGCTGTTACAACACAGCCCAACAACACCCCACAGTCTAAACCTGAAGCAGATAACACAGCTCCAACAACTGAAGCTGCCCGGGTGGCCACAATGGTATCAGCCCCTGCAGAAGGAAACCCAGAGGGAAAAACATCCACAGCTCCAGCAACTAAAGCCGAAACATCAACAATGACATCAGCAGGTCCAGCGACATGCAACGGGGAAGAAACCACTGCCCCCAGTGCCACCCCCGAGTCCTGGAATGAGGAGACTGGCTGAGTCAGAGAGAAGCCAAGCAAGGGCAGGATTGCACCTCTCTGTGTTGTATCTCTCTTGTAAATAATCACCGGCATGGTCCCTCCAATGTCCTGGCTTCCCAATCATTCCCTCTGTGTGTGGCTGTCAGTTTGTCTCACTCTGTGTTTCTCCAGCAGAGTTTCTATTTTTTATGTGACACAATCCAGTGACCCTGATGGGCTCCAATAAACAGATGCTGTGGAGGCCCAAACCACTGCATGAAATTCTCTCGTTTCTCTCCACCTCTTGTCCTTCTCTTTTCTTGCTTTCTTTTTCTTTGTGGATTTTATTTGTTTTGTAAGTACACCCTATCCTAAAGGGGCTTTTATTTATTTTATGCATTCCTGAGACCACTTTCAAGACAGCCATCTTCCCAGATATTCAGTCACTCACTCACTGTCCAATTACTTGGCTCTTTGAGCATCATTAGAAGCAGCTGAGGCAAGCAGATGAAACATAGAAATCATATTCTTCAGCTGACCCATCTGTTATACCAAAGGGAAATAGTAAAAAAATCCTTGCAAAACTGCTAACTTTAATTGGGTATTACATAAGTCCAAACAATATCATAGTTATTCAGTAGAAAATGTATATATAATTTGTATGTTCAGCTGATATTTAGAACTTCTACTGCATTTTTGCACTCTCTCACTCTCTCTCCCCCCCACCCGTGAGAGGGGGGGGAAGGAGAGAAGGGGGGGAGAAAGAGTTTTCCTAGATTATTTGAGCCTTTCCTCTGGACAGATGAAATTTTTAAATATAACTTACGAGTAGCCTGAGGTAATGAAGATGAAAGACAGTTATGATATGACTTTAGATTTATTACCTACGGAGTAAGGATAAGCAATTATGTTGCATGATTATATATTATATAATCTGGACAAATCCAGATGGAATAAGAGCAACTTTAGGATACATGTAACATGAATTAATGCCAATTAGCATAGCAGCAAAGACAGATAGGTCACAATTTGACCAGATTCTACTAATAAATGTCATAGAGATTCCACCTGAATGAACGTTTATGTAATCCTTTTTTATATTATGAAAGAATCATATCACTTGCAAACAGACTGGTCAGTGTTAGGTAGAAAGACCAAATGCAAGTGAGAATGCATTGCTAATATTGCTCTCTATATTTATTGTATGAATGAATAATTTCTGTAATCACATTATTTTGCATCTACTTAAATTCCTTCAGTAAATTCTCTTTTTACAACCCTGTAATCTCTCAATTCAGGTAGAGGCAACTAGATGGATCTGAATACCTTCAGTGACACAAATATTTTATTTGGTGGAAATTCTGTGGAATTGAGTTTCAAAAAACAAATAGATGATAGTTTACAGGAGCAGACAAATTTGTGAGGCAAAACATAAAAAGCAGGGAAAGAGATCTGGAGATACATGCAGTGTTGGTACAAAAGGTCACACTCATACGTGCTAATCACAGAGGAAAAACTCTTGGTGCACCAAAGTAATTTGCCGATAGGTTTTGCCAATATTTGCCAATATTTGCAAATGAATATTCTCATTTTTCCTTTTTTCTTCATCCTGAAAGAGAAACACTATATTCCAAAAATTAATATTCCCAAGACAGAATAAATACTGCAATTACATTTTTTGTAATTACTATTATTTCCCATTTAACACAATATTCAAAAATATTGTGAATTTATATAAAATATTACTAATTTTATACAGAATTCCGGTCCATAAACTAATATTTTTTCAGCTGTAAACAAATGAGTATGGCATGGACACTGCATCTGTCCAGGAGTAACAGCTTTTCCCTATGTGTATCATTGTCATATTGACAAACACAGCAACAAGTGTACAAAAGGTATACATTTAAGAAGTCTGATAAATTTTGTGATTTTAATGGGAAAAGCATGCTATTTTTCTCAACAGGGATACTCTTTAAATTTTTGCAATCAAAACTGCCCTCTTCAAAACATGTCATTTTTTAGTTCATCCTAAACCCAATTCATAGACAAAGAAGAAGAAACTAGTTTTGATTATATTTAGCGTGTCACATATTTGGCATTCCTATATCAAGAATCCCATGTCATGAATTTGTTCCATCCTGGCAGGAGGGTCTAACATTTGTAAGATGACTTTTAATATTTTTAAGAAATTGCAAGTATGATTTCCCCCTTAAAAGTCTTCTAATTTTTGATACATGGGTAGCTTCTGGGCCTGTTTGGCAATACATGGAACGCCTAATTCAGCCCTGAGCATAGAACCAGCATCCTGTACCATCATTGCTTCTGCTAATTCCACATGTTTGTTGAGGTCAGTCCCAGAAAACTGGCTTAAGGTTTTTATGCACATGTACCTCTGGAGATGGACCCCACATGGATTTTTTTTGGATATCATATTTATTTGTTGGTTTTATTTATT
>JAEANM010021444.1:0-11850 GCA_017656035.1 Myanophis thanlyinensis
CCCAACTCACCCCAGTCCTTTCTATTCGGCCCGCCGCCATTGCCACGTGGCCGAAAAAGTCCCGGTTCTCCGTCTCCACTCCACTCACTGCTGCTGCCGCCGACCCCGCAAGCCCCAAGGCCCGGCCCGGCCTGCGTCCGCCCAGGAAACCCTGGCCCAAAAGACCGGGTATAGAAGAAGGCTGGACGGCGGGGGTCACACTCCCCGTATCGCCACCGCCAGCCGCCTCGGGTGCCGTCGCCGCCGATATTATTGCTGCCGCACCCCCCACAGGCTCAGAAATTCAATCCGGCCTGCGCTCGCCCGGAAAAGCTTCAATCCGGGCGGATCGAGAAAGAAGGGAAAAACCGGCTGCAGAGAAGGCTAGATGGATGGGCCGTCGTCCCCGAAGCTGGCAAGCGGGTCCAAGCAGGTCCAAGCCTCGAAATCAGCCGGCTCCCCGATTTCTACGGGGAGAAGGGTAAGACGGACAGCGGAGGTGGGAATGCGGCCGCCATCTTCCTCGCACATGCGCACATTGTTGTTGATTTTAATTGATTAGCCATAATTTAATTATTTTAATTGATTTTTTAACTATCTTATGTGTTTTTTAATGACTGTACACCGTCCCGAGTCCCTTTGGGAGAGGGGGCGGTATATAAATTAAATTAATAAATAATAAATAAATAAATTTCTTTGGGCTTCCAATCTGAACCCACTCTGATTTGTAATTGAGTTTATGGTTAATTTATTTTGATATAAGCTGCCATCTATTGTATCATTTAATATGCTATAATTTTGAAATCACCACTTAAAGAAATATGTGATCTCAGTCACAGATTTATTTTACCAGAAGAACTTTCATGGAATGGAGCAACCACTTCTTCAACAACATGACAGTACAATTCATATAAGGAAGTTTATGTGACAATAATACTTAAACATCTCTGAAATTTTCTCTAAAAGAAATATCCACTTGATATGTAAAACATAGGTAGTTATGCAAATTGGATTCTTCTAAACTCATGTGATACACAATAGATTACATAGAAGAAACTCCACATAAGATGTTATCTATTATTACTGAGATATATTTAAATATTGCTTTAACTTTCTATTCACCATGTGGCCTGCAGGGGGCACTGTTGCTATAGTTTTATGAATATTTCTGATTTTTCTTGGAAAATAATTTTCCATTTCCTCAATCCCAGAAATACATATGCTATTTAATATTCTAATTATATTTCTGTATATATACAATAAAAATTATTCTACAATCTGTTAGAAAGGTATGCGTACATCTATACAAATAAAATGCCAGATCATACTTTGCCAAAATCTGTTTCCAATTCCTCCTTTTTTTTGCACTCTGAATCAAAGCCTCATTTTCAGATTATTTTTGAATTTTATATTTTTAAACTAATTATTTTTATATGGTGAATAGTGCTGTCATTTCTCTGTGACTTTTATCACTGGGCAACTTTTCCATGGCTAACAGAATAACAATCTTAATTAGAAGTAGAAATTTATGTCCTTCAGTTGAAAATTCCAGTTCCTGGGAGGATCTCTAATTGAAACATCCAATACAAATGGCTGTTTAATCTTTGCTTCCTATCTGAAAAGATTTCTGGGAGTTTCTTGAAATAACTTCTTTGGGGATTTAATTGAAATTAACAAATTTGCTCTATTAAGGACCAATTTCTTCCTCTGACATTAAATATTACAATGTATGAGTTATATCGAGCTGCAGATCCATACAAAATCTTGTTGAAGAAATTCCATAATAAGTTAAAGACATTTAGTTTTACAATAACAGTATGGGCATTCTCCACAATCACACACACCAAGTTTTAATTTATTCACTATAATGTTTTATTTATTGTACTATAATTGTTGTAACTGTAGATTTTTCCTATGAAATTTTTAAGAAAATTAAAAAGTAGAAAGTCTTTGCAACTCCTGACTGATCATCAATATGAGAAAGAGAGAAAGAACATCTTGCCCCAGTGGAATATGAAGATTGTTCTGGAAGAAAGGACCATTTGTGGACCCATCAGCCAAGGAATTTCAGCTGGGGGGATCTAAGAAAAAAGCCTTTTCTGCCATGGCTGTTGCCCTTTGGAGCATCTTGCCTTAGGAGATGAGATCCTCCTCATCCTTCTGGCCTTCTTAAAGGGCCTTAAAATTTGGCTCTGCCCATTGACCTAGGTCAGGGGTGGGCAATTGTGGCTTCTTCATGACTCATGGACTTCATTCAATTCATGCTGGCTCAGGAATTCTGGGAGTTGAAGTCCACGAGTTATGAAGGAGCCATAATTGCCCACCCCTGACCTAGGTTCTTAATAGAGACTGGTGCAGTTATCTAGAAGGCACCACCTCTGCTTTGCTCAAGACATTGGTTTTTAATCTGTATTTAATTTTTGTAATTTTGTAATTATTTTTATATTTATAATAATTCTTACATTTGTATTTTTATTGCATTGTAAGCCACCCAGAGTTGCTTTGGATAGTGAAATGGGCAACATATAAATGTAATAAAGAAGTAAAAACATAATGCTCTCTCTCAGACATACATAGACATATAAAATAGGCACATACTGTGTTGCTTGGAGGTAAATTTTTGAACTGACCAAATAATTCTTTCAGCTCAAAGCACTAGTATACACGGTTTTATAAACTTCATGTTATTTCCCTTCTGCTTCTGGCCAAGGTGAAGAAAGAAATAGTATCTAGCTCTTCAGAGTGAACAAGGAGTTACTGTGCTCTGTGTATCTTTTCCACTGACCAAACCATAGGAAAACAAGGAAAGCTGTGAGCTAATATGTGCAGAAAGAAATAAAAAAAGAAAAGAAACTTTTTAAAAGTAGGACTTTTAAACAGTAATTAGAATGAACAGCAGTTGAAATAAATGTATTCCAATTTGTGTTTCAGAGAAGTTTGACAATTAAAATTAGGTGCAGAAAAATATTTTGGAACATAAATATACCAGAATTCTGAAAGGGATTACTTTTCTTTCAAATATGCATCCACAGGGTAGATGGAAATACCAATATGTGCTCAAATAGTAAAAACATGATTTTGCATTTAATGAGGCTTTTTCTGAATAATAAATGTATTCCTTCTTTTTTAAATAGATATATTTTGTAAACATCCTTACTACAAAACAAACTAGGTAGACTCAATTACGTCCTATAGAGCCACAGAGCTGGAAGGAATTACTTAGGTTCCTGAGTCTAACTCCTTGCTTAATGCAGGAATGCAAATTAAAACATTCCAGACTTCTGCTGAAACCATGCTTGAACAATTCAGTAAAGGGAAGCCTAGCACAACTTTGGACAAAGTTGTTTGCAGGTGTTCCAGTACAGGTTTTTTTTTAATCCCAGACCTTGCCTTCTCTGAATCACCACTTCATTCTCCAGGTTCATCTCATACCTTCTCAATTACTTATTCTAATCTTCTGATAAGGTGAAAGAGATAAAAAGGAGAGTTCATTTTGGAAGAACAGGAAATTCTCATTTTTGTAAGTGTACTTTATCTCAAAATGCAACAGTCCCACATATCCTGATTTCATTGTTCAAAGAGTGAGAAGGAATGCTCTCTAGAACCTTTGCTGCTTGTTTCCCTCTTTATACAGGTAGTTCTGTGGGTTCAATGAAGATTTCTTGTTGTGCTGGTTATCTGTGGATATGAAATGGCTCTGTGATTTAGTTTGGAAGCACAACTGTCATATTTGTCAATTTTAATCACTTGTCCCTTCTCAATATACCAGTAGTTAGAGAATGTTTGCTAACAACTAGTCAATTTCAATTATCCTACTTCACATGACCTTGCTAATTGCTCAATTATTGCAGGATCTAGACTGGATCTAGACTTGGAGTGGAGCTATGTTATGAGAATGTGTACGTGTCTGTGTGTGTGTGTGTGTGTAGCACTTTTCTGACCTGCAGTTATATCTCACCTTTATTTCTAAGTAAAACAGGTGGAGAATTGCAGTAGCAAAGACTGAAAGAAGTACAAAAACATAGTATAAACTTCATACCTTAGTTATATACATCAATAAAACACATCTTGCAAATTCCAGGGACACATGGGAATAACATGCACATTATAATGAAAAGACCTTATAAAAAACACTTCTTAGTGAAAGATAGAACAGAGAATGGTATTACTATATTAAATCCAGACCATCCAAACCAGTGGAAAGACAGAAGCAATTGTCTCTGGAGATAGAATCAACAACAGCCTACAGTTTGACTAAACTAAACTAGCCTTTTCCATTTCCTGATTATCATTATGTAACTGTTGGCTTAGAGAGTACTATTTTTTTCTGTTTTTTTTTAAGGAAGAAAAATCTCTCCCTGGTGTTTTCTATTTTAATTTAATTTAATTTAGTTTTTCATCTCTAGTCAAGAACCAGAGTTTAGTTAGCTACTAAAATAATTGTTGTGATAAATTTTCATCTTATGTCAACTGACAACTTGCTGTTTTTATATACCAAGTGACAGTGAAGATAGCAATTCCGTTATATCTACTAAAATCTGTCATGGTAAATCAAAATGTTACCCATTATTTTTATCAAATCCTGTCCAATTATATGGCAGCATCTAAGAGATGTTAGGAGAATAGGAGAGCTTTTGGACAGAAAATACAAAGCAATCCTACCATTGTAAATGACACTGGGGAGCTGAAAAAAATATTGAACCATTTTTTCTTCCTAAATAATTGGGGAAATGCCTTTTGTTGTACATTTCACTTCAAAACTAAGGCAAGTATTTTATCCTACTTTAGTAATATCTGACTAAACTCATAATGGTGCATTGAATAATTTATAATACACTCTTTTTCGGGATTATTATTATTTATAAAAGGAGGAAGCTAACTGATTTATAACTGAAATTTACATCTCTCCCTGGCTGCCAGTACAACAAGCTTTTAAATAAGAAATTGATTTGGTGGTATGAAAGTTCAGATGTCATATGCCTGATTGTGAAGAAAAGGGGAAATACAGAAGTCCCATCAGAACCTCTGGAAGCCTGGCTGAAAGTCACAGATTTGTAAAACACCATTTTTCCTTCTGAACTATGAAACAATTTCAGTCCAAGTCTGCTCCAGGCAAATGGGGTGAAAGAAAGATAGCCAAAGTGGTTAAAATATTGGATACAGTGGTGGAACTCAATTTTTTTACTACCGGTTCTGTGGCTGTGGCTTGGTCGGTGTGGCTGGAGAGGATCATATGACTGGGGTTGTAGTTTCTGTAAGCAAGGCAATAAAGATTAGGCTAGAAACAATGCCATAATGGTTTTTTCCTGCCTTCCTTACAGGATTAACCCTGTAAAGTAGAAAAAAACAAAAGGAGATTTTTTTTTTTAAAACAACCAGTTCTCCGAACCGCTTAGAAAATTTACTACCGGTTTTAGCAAATAGGCTAGAACCTGTTGAATTTCATCTCTGGTTGGATAGCATATGTTTCAGTGACAGTGCACAATGTATGTTTACAAATAATTCTTCAAGTTTCCAAGGCTGACATTTTGACTGTAAATTGGCTGCAAATTATTAAAATATTAATTTAAACAAATTAAAGCTTCTCAAACTCTTAATCTGCCCTCAAAAATTTGCTCTCATATTATATAATAGCCATAATAATTATTCATTTATCTATTTATTTTTCTTCTGAATTTTTTCTAGTGATAGAATATTTCTCAGACATTTTGATGCACTTTTATTAACTAGATGTTCCAGAAACTTTGTAGCACTATTGTGTTACGCAATGTGTGAATTAAGCCAGAATGGTAGAACTTACATAAGTACCTCCAAGATCCCCCTCTTCATTTTTTGCACATTTTCCATACATCTTGACTGGGATTTTCAAAGCCACGTTAGTTTATTGAAAAGAGAGAGAAATAGAACAAATATTTTGCTGAATTCATTCAATAGGCTTTGTTAAATTGTAACCAAGCCATAGGAACTGGTTTCATTCAACTTCCTAAACTAAATCCACTAATCTTTTAGAGGTTAGTATATCATAAGCTGCAGATTTTTTTTGAACCATTCAGGTAGTCTATTTTGAATATAGTGAGAAAGACCATAATTAGTTTTGTTGTCATAAACAACTGTCTGTACCAAATTTAATAGGCAAGACGATGCTAATGACTACTGTGGGCCCTTGGAAATTTAAGCAAACTGTAATTTGCCAGGGAAAGCTATATTTTTTCCCTCAACAAAGCAAAATGCCATTTAAAAAAAATGAATGTAAAAATTAAATAGACATTAAATTATATCCTTGGAAAGGTTTTCATATTTAAAGTAATTATAAACATGAGCCATGACATTGTCAGCGTTGGGACAGAAGACAGTTATAACTTCCTTGGAATGTTCAAGACAGGGAGTTAAATTTGGATTAACTATTCATGTTTTGCAATGGCTTTTACTTTCATTAGTAAAGGAAAAAGAGTAAAGATATATGTCATTCAGAAGAAATCTACAACACTAAGATATTTCCTAAACTGTCAGCCAAGTCAAAGCATATGACTGTGGATTATCCAACTTGGCATTTTGGTTAACCCCTGGCATTCCTGTCAGGAACTATGAAACAACTGTGCCAGGACAGTTTTGCAAAACAGCAGAAATATAATATCTGCACCCAAATACTAAATAAGAAAGACTTTTTTTTAAAAAAAGTCACTTCAGATTGAAGATTCTTTCTTTTTTCTTCATAGGATAACAAATGCCCCAAACTGATTTAATAAGGAAAATAAATAATCTTTTGCTTTTTGGCAGTGGTTTGCCAAATTTGTATGTTCTTGCCATTTAACTCTCAAACATTCTATTATCATTTTATTATTAATATTTAGTACCTATAGCTAGGCTATAAAACATTCAGGAGCTAAATGGCAAGCTCAGAGAGCAAATCATTGCCAAAATCCAAAACACTAGCTACAAGTATTGTCTATAATTTCAAATCTATTGCTCTCTTGTCATGCCAGTAACTCCTAACAGTGCTTTCCATACTGTTTGTCCCAACAATTTTGAAACTTTTAAAATTCCCAATGGATGTTGTTTTCCCCAAAATATTCAACAATGTAATAATAGTACATAGCTATAACAAGAATAAGACATATATCTACCCCCATCATAAATTCAGATGATTTTTTCTCTCATTAAAATGTAGATCAAGTCCACAGGAATTTAGAGACTGAATTGGATGGAGTGCATTTTAGTCAAGAGAAAAGTCTTAACTGTTTAAGATGCATTTTTGAAACCAGGGTGAAATCATTGTCTTCTTTTAGTCTCAGGATTGTATATTAGTTCTAGAAAACAGTGAAGAAACAAAATCTGCTCATGAAATTTCAGGACTGATGATTATGCCGTAATAGTATTTCAGTTGCATTCTTGATGTGATTGCTAATCAATACCATTCATCTTTTGAACCCTGAGTATCAATTATAATTGGAATTCTATGAGTTAAAGTTCTTTTTTTAAAGAAGCTTTGCTGGCACAGTCTTTGAATTGAAGCAGTTTGGATTTAATTTGGCTACTAATCAGATTTCAAGTCAACTGTTTCTAAAAGTGTTTGGGGAGAAGCTCTGTACTGCCAAAATACACAATCAAATATTAAATGGAAAAAACCAAATAATCATCCTTTAGCTTCAGTTTAGACTTAAATAGTGAAATCCCAGTTAACTCCTAGGTTGTACAATGGACTGAGGATTAAATCTTTGCAGGAAACATAAACATTTAAAGTCAGCAGTGGGCTATAAAAGATTCTGAATGCACTCTATATATTATTTTAGACACTCTTCCAATAAATCATAATTTATACCAATATTCCTAAGCATCAGTGAAGAGATTAATTGGAGTTTAGAATCAAAAGAAACATGAATCTATTTCTAGAAAGCAAAGTTACAATTATGTTAGTAGCTTATAATTGAGTTTTAAAATGAGCAGTCTAGCACTTCATTTTTATGGAGGCTGTAATCTCAGTACTTAATGTTCAGGTTTATCAAAGGTGTAATCAGAGTTTTCTATATTGTGGCTTCCAACTCAGACTGGAATATTAGAGGCTAGATATTTCAAGAACAGAACATTCAGATACTAAGATTTCAGGATCCTCTACAAAGTTCCTATTTTACTAAACTATAATTCCTCTCTTAAATCTACAATATTTCTTTCTGTATGATATGCCTTTGGATTTTTAGTCTTGAGTTTTGAGTGCATGAAGAGAATATCATACATATCAGATACTTTTAATATTTGTTATAAAAAGTTTAAACTACCATAATTAAATATTTTTGAATAATGCTCAAGAAGATTTCCCCATGTCCCAACGAATCTAGGAGAAACCCAAAAATACTCTTGTAATTTTAATTCTTTTTTTTAGTTGCCTGATGAAGAATTATGGTATACATTTTTATTAAAATAGATTGCAATATACATCCCTATGAAATCTAGTTTACAATTTCAGCTGAAACTTGTAAACTGTGCAGTGTCAATTCTGGCATGTGAGAAATAAATTTATGCATTTATTAATATTTATTTAAAATATTTGTATATTGTTTTTTGTTTCCACAGATCAAAGTCTTGTTAACCGAGCTAACAAGCATATGTTAAACTCTTATTCAAATAAATATCCAGCCTCTGATCTCCCCTGCTATTTTGCTTTTCTCTTCCAAAGCCTCCCCCAACCCTGCAACCTATATTAAAATAGTTTTTCCTTAACAGTGGATCTTTGATGCTACTAAAGTACAACACCAATGTTTATTAACTATGGAACATTAAGGCCACATATTGCTACATATCCTTGTTGAGGATAAGCTCCATTGGACTTATGCATGCTATTGTTTTAAAAAAAGGATAAATAAAAGTAGAAAAATTGGGATGGAATAAAGAAGGAAAATAATGATCTCTTTCATTTTATAAATGCCACTGGTAGACATGAATAAAGAATGATTCACTGCAGACACCACAGACCTGTTGACTTCTTCCAGATACATTTGATTCTCCATCTGTTAAAATAATTTTCATAGCACTAAAATGAGGTAGTGTGACTTCATGAGACATGCTTTCCTGTAGTTTTGTGTTTCTCCTCTTCATATTCCTACTAATTTAACATCAATATTCACTCATAATGTTGAATTTTACACAGATGCTGTTTGAATGACTTCAGTGTTGTTATTTTGTTCCCCATCCCCATTCATTATGATAGTGACTAGGTATTATCTCTGAATTACTGCACTAAAGGTCTAGAACTACAGAGTTAGAACCAACTGTGGAAAAATATCTTCAATTTTCTGGCCATATTTGAATGGAATGAATTGTTGGTTTATAAAATACACTTGGCCACATTTAGTCATCAAGCTTAGTGTATTTTGTTAATCCAACTACTAAGATTTGAAACCAAAATTTATAACCTAATGTTCTATGAATACCACAAATTATGGCTTAGTTGACAAAATAGCAATATCTTGATAATAATTTCTGGTAATCATAACTCTTCCAACTTTGCTACATAATAAATCTTTTTTCTCTATGAAGTATCACTATGATTATTAATCTTATTGATCAATCTTTGATGAATTGCTTGGAAACCCTAGGCATGTATTGAAAATTGTTGATCCAGTTCATATTTTGATAAATCAAATTATCATTATCTTGTTTTGTTCATTAATGGAAAATCTTTGTAAGAAAGACAAATAACAAGACTGTTCTTGCTCCTGGAACAGAGATTTCTACTCAAGTGAATTTTATCCCTTAAAATTTTGCCAGTCAATCTAAGAAGATCAATGATAAAACTGAGGCTATCAACATATAGATTTCCTTGTCCATGATATTATAAACTTTATTTGGACAATTTCCCTTAGATTTAATCCTTTATGGGCTCTATTATCTACGATAGCTGTTTTCCATTCCATAATATGAATGCCACAAACTGAATATCCAAATGGCAAGCAGGAACCCATTGATGTAGAGATCTGAGCAGTAACATTCAAAGTCATTTCATTTTAATTGACACTTTTCAGTTCCGTATTCTGATATAAAAGGTACATAATAGGAGTTCTTTAGTACCTCTGGAGATAGAGATGAGATGAATTTAAAATGTGCACCACTCTAAACTGTGAAAAAGAGGGACAGTTCTGCTATCCGGCCAATGGCATGCCAGAATGGAATATGGTTCTTGACTGACTTGTCAACCAGACACCTGGTATCTGAGTCACCATCCTGAATTTGCTTACTTTTAACCTTCCAACTTTTTTACATTATATTAATGTGCTTTAAAGAATTATTTTTTTTAACTGTTTAATCTCCAAAACTACAACTGAATTTCTTTATATCTCTCTCTTTTGAACTGATAGCTCTCCAGGAGTTATTTGCTCTTTCCCATTTTGCTTACCTGTATACAGGTAGTCCCCATGACTTTGTTTGTCAGAAGGTTGCAAAAGGGAATCACATGACCATGGGACAGTGCAATCATCATAAATATGAGTCATTGCCAAGTGCCTGAATTTTGACTACATGATCATAGGATATTACAACAGTCATAAATGTGAAAAATAGGTCATATCATTTTTTCAATGCAATTGTAACTTTGAATGGTCACTAAATGAACTGTTGTAAGTTGAGGACTGCGTATAAATTTAACACTTGCTCTTAAGGAGAAATGGGAAGAAAGGAGCCTTTCTAATTCCAGTGAGGGGAAATGAATATGCTTCTGCAATCGTTTCACTGAGACCTACTCGTTTTATTTATTTGTTTAACTTCCTTGGCACTACGTCAAACAATTTTTACAGATGTAGAAATTATGTAAGAGAGATCTTTCTCTGCTATTTCAGAACCCATAGAAATCATGGAAGCAAATTTGGATGTGTTCAATTTAAATTATTAGTAATTAGCATCATGTAAAGTAAGAAACAGCTGCTTCAGATATGAAGTCGTACGGTTCACTTGTTTGAGATGTGGTTCAGTCTTGTTTACAGCATACCTCACATTGGGAACCCCAAAACACTTTGAGAAACAGGCCATTATGCATTTGAAACAGATGTTTTCTAGTCAGAATGAGTCATCTGTTACTTAAAATAGTATTTTAAATTATTTTTCTAGGCCTCCAGAAGCAAATAAACGGTTTGTTTCCAGTATATTTTCTTCTTTGATCAAATGGGGATTTCCCTGCCTTATTTCTTTTTTTATTGCCACTAACTACAATTATAGTAAGTATAATATAGAATTTTGAATGGTACACACAGTTGTATTGCCAGAATTAAAGAGGCTCCAGATAATACGATCTCCGAACTTGCTGATTGCATTTCTTTATTCTGTGAATTTTTTTTACTGCTTTAATATTTTAAATGTTTTATAATTTTAGAATTGTAAGCCACCCATAATCACTTGGTTGTATTAGAGAACTATAAAAATTCAATAAAATAAAATAAAATATTGTTTACAGCTATACTTCCTGCTGATTCCTCTTAAAAGCAAAGATAAAGAGTATATTTCTCACCTTGTCTTTTTATCTCTCACAGTGAAATTAGGAGGTGTACCAAAAGCTATTTTCTAAAAGGAAAGAAGATATTGCTTTTTGCTGATACCTTGTAAGAGAGGAGGACACAGCTATTAAAAGCAAGTTTTACTGAGCAAGGAAAATAGAAGAAAATTGAATAGACTGAAATTTGATTTAGGGTAATACTTGTCCAGTGGACCCTATATGCATCATTTCCCCCATCATTCAATCATCCATCAATCCTCCAGTGCAGTGGAATTCAATATTTTTTATTACCGGTTCTGTGGGCGTGGCTTGGTGGGCGTGACTGGGTGGGCAGTTTCTGTAAGCAGGGCAATAAAGATTAGGTTAGAAACAACACCAGAATGTTTTTTTCCTGC
>JAEANM010021445.1:0-11850 GCA_017656035.1 Myanophis thanlyinensis
CACCTTAGGCAGGAAAGCCAGGTGAATGACTTTGGGCCAATCACCAGGAGACTGGGAGTTCTAGTCCCGCTTTAGGCAGGAAAGCCAGCTGGGTGATTTAAGCCAATCCTGCTCTTTTGTTCTCTCTAAACTCAACCCACCTCACAAGGTTGTTGATATGGGGCAAATAGGGGGAGGAAGGAGTATTATGTCAACACATCCTCCTCTTCTTGTGTGTCTCCTTACCTTGTTGGCATCGGCAACGCTGTTTTGCCTGGCGTCGAAGATGAAGACCTTGTGAGACTGAGCGTTGGCGTCCATGATAGTCTGTAGGTATTTCTCGTCTTCTTTGCACTGCTTGTCGCTGGGCCCGACGAGAGGCTGGCTGCATCGGGTCAGGGTGGCCTGGCTCTCAGGGTGAATCCAGGATAATACCTAGATTAAGAGAGGGGTGGAGGTGGAGGTGGGGTGGAGGGGAGGGGAGCAGAGAGAAAGAAACTTAACAAATAAAGCCCTTGCTGAAATTCAAGACGTTACGTAAATGGGATGCAGTGAAACAATTGGAAGCAATCAAATCCTGTACAAAAGAGAAAGAACAGAACAGAATAATGGAGCTGGAAGAGAACTTGGATAATTCTGCCCACTGTCAGGAGTTCGATTCTGAGTGGCTCAAGGTTGACTCAGCCTTCTGAAGTCGGTAAAATGAGGACCCAGATTGCAAGTCTTCCTTCCTTCCTTCCTTCCTTCCTTCCTCTAACTAACTGCTCACTCCAGGAGTTTGATTCTCACCAGCTCAAGTCTGACTCATCCTTACATCTTTCTGAGGTCGGTAAAATGAGGACCCAGATTGTTGGGGGCAACAGGTTGATTCTGTAAACCGCTTAGAGAGGGCTGTAAAGCACCATATAAGCCTAAGGGCTGTGTCTATTGTTGTTGCTTGCTATTGCAGGATAACTCTGCCCATGGCAAGAGTTCGATCCTGACCGGCTCACGGTTGACTCAGCCTTCCAGCCTTCTGAAGTCGGTAAAATAAGAACCCAGATTGCAGTATATAAGTCTAAATGCTATTCCTTCCTTCCTTCTTTCCTTCCTTCCTTTCCCTTCCTTAGGCTAACTCACTGCTCACTCCAGGAATTCGATTCTGACTGGCTCAAGGTTGACTCAGCCTTGCATCCTTCCAAGGTCGGTAAAATGAGGACCCAGCATGCGTGCGTGACTCTTTCCGGAGACGCAGCTGGTCTTCGGGTGTCTGCTGCGCATGTATGTGCGACTGCACAGCAGGTTGGGCAGGCACGCTCAAACAGTGCCCCCAAAAGTTCACCATCCCTGGTCTATATCCCATTGAGGAGAGAGATCTGCTCTATAATGAAGCCTTTATGAAAACACATCAGTTATGCCACGAGAGCATGATGATGAAGTTTGACATCAATGTTTCAATTCTGGATCTCAGCCACACTTACTGGAACTCTGCCTTTCGCTCTAAATGCAGCCACCCGGGAGAGATCTTCGTCTTTGACGCTGGTTGGCACAACAAGAACGGCGGGATATGTGTCACAAAATTCATACATGCTGTTAATTTTGGATATTTTCCAGCTCTCGTTGGGTAAACCCTGCAATTGAAAACACAACATTTTTACACGCATCAAACTTCGATAATGACAGACCGGCTGTAGGATCCCCAAGGAAGCAATTGTAAACTAATTTCGATAAAATAATTCGGTATAGTGATTATTATTATTTTTTTAAAAAAATAGACAAATGCAATAATGTTTGGGAAGACAGCAGGCAGGCAGCTTAAAAGTTTAAAATGCCTGGTGCGTATATTAAACGGGTAGACACCTGTTATTTTCCTTATTCTTAATGTATCGTGTTAATGTGTTATATCCATTTAGCTCTACTTTATACTGTAAACAATCCTGGGTATTTTGGCAGAGAATTCAAATATATACATTTATGATGATTATTTTCCAATAGGCAGAGAGACAAATATTCTTTGAGCCTTTATGTATCCTTCATATGTACTTCGTATTCAAACTAGAATATGTCCTTGCATTTTTTGTAATAAGTTCACATGATGTTAAGTCCAGAGTTGCTTGATAGTAAGGTGGGAGGCATATACATTTAATAAGTATATAAAATAGGGATCAATTCATCCTCATGGTTTCTACTTCGTAGGAAGAAATGGAACTATTTCTTCAGGGAGATGGGGGCGGTATATAAATATGATAAATAAATAAATAAATAAACTAGCTTTCATACTGTTTTTACTATGAAGTACCTAGTACCTGGATGAATGAAAAGATACACAAACTTACTAGATACATTTTACCACTTTAAGTTGAGAAAGTATACCGGTAGTTCAGGGGTCCTTGTGCTCTCTGAGCTG
The DNA here is from genome assembly GCA_017656035.1 of Myanophis thanlyinensis. Classification (NCBI taxonomy): domain Eukaryota; kingdom Metazoa; phylum Chordata; class Lepidosauria; order Squamata; family Homalopsidae; genus Myanophis; species Myanophis thanlyinensis. The sequence goes on from JAEANM010021445.1 coordinate 2,366, forward strand.
GGTTGTTTTCTTGCAGACGTTTCATTACTAAACTAGGTAACATCATCAATGCTAGCCACGTAATTACCTAGTTACCAAATTTAGCAAAGTTACCTAGTTTGGTAATGAAACATCTGCAAGAACACAACCAAGCTCAGAGAGTGCCAAGGACCCCTCCTTTGAACCCTGACCTACAAATATTCTTCCTGATACTTGTAGTTGTCGCTTCACAAAAGGAGCAGAGGCCAGAAGGACCTCAAACTAAGACCCAAGATGTTCAAAACGAGTCTACCTGAAGCTGGGTAGACCTTCCACCTGGGCTGTTCAAACATCTCTACTCAAATTTAGGAGCATTCATACTTGCAGTTGTATCTTCCCAAAGGAAGCAGAAGGCAGAAGAACCTCAAACTAAGAACCAAAATGTTCCTGAAGCTGGGTAGACCTTCCACCCGAGCTGTTCAAACATCTCTACTCAAAGAAATTTGAGCATTCATACTTGTAGTTGTGTCTTCACAAAGGAAGCAGAAGAAGGCAGAAGGACCTCAAACTAAGACCCAAGATGTTCAAAATGAGTCCACCTGAAGCTGAGTAGACCTTCCACTTGGGCTGTTCAAACATCTCTACTCAAATTTAGGAGCATTCATCCATTCACCCACCCCCTCTAGACTTCGGTTCAAGAATTCCACATCCTCTCTGGGACGAAGCAAAAGGACCTTGTCTACATGACCAAAGAACAGAACCGGGAGTGGGCATGGCATCATTTTTATTGTAAATGTATTGGGTGTGCATGTGCCAATAAGAAGAATGCTGGATATTGGACGGTGTTCCAAACAGGGAAATCAATCAGGCTCACCTGTCTTTTATACTCGGTCACCGGATCGTAAACCTTCCAACCGTTAGTAGGGAATTTCTCTTTGTAACTGAACGCAAAGAACGGCTGGATGCAATGAAAGAAAAAACAAAGTTGGGGTCATTTCTTGATCTCCATAGAGACATTTTTGTTCCAAAGCATGATCCTACACACCAGCAAACATAACCCCCCCCCCTCATTTTTAATATCAGAGGTAGTCCTTGGACTTACAACTTTTCATTTAGTGACTGTTCGAAGTTACGATGGCGCTGACAAAAGGGACTTTACGACTGTTTTTCACATACTTATGACCTTGGTAGCATCCCCGTGATCACGTGACCCAAAACTGAGATGGTTGGCAACTGGCTCGTATTTATGACCGTTGCTGCATGATCCCCTTTTGCGACCTTCTGATGAGCGAAGTCAACGGGGGAAGCCAGATTCATTGAACCGCCATAATTCGCTTCACAATTTGGGGCAAAGAAAGGTCGTAAGAGGGGGCAAAGCTCACTGAACAATGGCCTTGCTTAGCGAAAGAAATGTTGGGTTCAATGGTGGTCGTTAAATCAAGGCCGTAAGTTATTAACTGGCATTCAAGACAGAAACTTTATTCCCTCTCTATTCCTCTCCCTGGCTGTTACGTACAAAATTAATCTTGTTGTCCTAGCATCCATGATAATATGTACATTTTGTGATTACGAAGGAAAAAAAATAAACCATTTACATTTATTTACATTCCTTTATTCTTCCTGGTGTGTTTTGCTAGAGGTAAAGAAATTTTTCATTTAAGCTTACCAGCCCGTGAGAAAGTGGAAATGCTCGGGTAATCAAGTTCTGAAAGATCTCCAGCCTCTGTTCTTCCTGTTTATAAGCGAGCCGCAAGTTTCTCATGTCCTATTGAAAGATATCTTTAAGTCTGACTGGTTATAACGTAAAAAAAATGACAGCAGTTTTACAAATATGGATATTGAAGCCTTTTGCACCGGCGATTCTCGCTGGAGAAGATGATCACGTTTTAATTCATGCACAAGGCGCATCGTAAAATTCCATCCCAAGCTTTTGATTTCTTAGGACAATATTTGTGGGCAGTTTGGGAAGAAAAGTTGCTTCTCAAATGGATCACAACAGATTAATGGATCGCTGATTGGACCATCCCCAAAACAAGGAATAGACAACATCTCCCCAAGAAAAAGAGAATCCGTCTGGCTTTCTCTTCCAAGATGGAAAAAAAGCAGCACAGAAACTAAATTTGGATTACTCGACAGAAGAGAGTTATTGTAGCTCAGGATTGAACTGTGGGGTCCTTTGTGTTCTCTGAGCTTGGATGAACTTAAATCCTGGCAAATAGAGCTCCTGCTTGTTGGTACAACTTCATAGAATTCCTTCATAATGGCTTATTTTTAACCTTTTCTACCATAAAGCGTCTTAGCAGAAGTTCGCGGATGCTGACCGTGGGTTGAGAAAATTCCTGTGCATAAGGCTTTTAGCAATACGGGGCTACCTTGATACTCCACTACTTGGAAAACCATCCAATTTGGTACTCAACACAGCTGGATGGAAACATTTTGTCCCGCTACTCGATTCTTTGGTACTCGATGCCTAAGCTAGAACCTGTCAGTGTCAGCTTGCCTTCTGACTGACATTATTCCTTATGGGAAAAAGTTTATTTAGTACTTGTCAGGGTAGTGATTTAAGAGCTGACCAGCAGCTGCTATGATGCAATGATGAGAATGAGTCAGGAAAGTTTCTGTCTGTTATTCCTTTAAGAGTCTGTATAATAATAAGAGGCCGTTAAGGCATCTCTCTCTCTCTAGACGTGTGTTCTTCCCTGCTGTAATTGCTGATTGTTTGACCTCTGCTTATAGTACATATATGTACAGTATATATTCTTTTGCAGAGAAAACTACTATTTATTACAAACATTTGTTATTGCTCCTGGGTTGTCTGTTATTGCTCCTGGGTTGTCTCACGTAGCACTCTGACAGTACTCATAGTTTTTGGTACTCACAGGACCTCCCGGAACCAATTAACGATGAGTACCTAGGTACCACTGTAAATCAGTTTAATTGGACCTTCATATGCAGACCTGGTCCTTTGCGCCTAGCTGTCTAACACTTATTAATTCACAAAGTGTACATTGATTCTTTTCACTTCTGTGTTAGATGCTAATAACAGCTCACAGTTGAAAAACAGCTCAGTCATAACAAATGAATGATGGGAGTAAAACCTCCCAAAAGAGCTCAGGTACACAATGAAATGTAAACACTCAAAAAAGTTGAGAGATCCTGGATCTACTTCCTCAACATCCCATCCGTACCTTGCAAACAATCTCTATGCCACAAGAATTGTCTCCATGGCTCTGCACGCCAATCTTCTCCACTCTACTTATTACTCCGAGGGGAACGTCAAGGACAAAATGTGGATCCTGAAATTTGAACCCCCCCAAAAAAATGTTGTTGTTTTTTAAATACACTATGGGTAAATATTTATCACACGGTACAATTGTGGTAGGATACGTTAGCTCACTGTGGGCCTTTGTGCTTAGTTTATAAGTACTTAGGTTTCTGGTTGCAAAAAGTGTAAGAGCAAAAAAACTCTAGAATGGTGTTTCTGAAACGTGGCAACTTAACGTGGCAGTTGAAGTTCATCTTGCATCTTGAAAATAGCCAAGTTTGAAACTTGTTTCTTGTTTGAAACAAGTTTGAAACCACTGCTCTAGAAAAAAGCCAACACAGTTCTAGGCTGCATAAAAAGACAGATAGAGTCAAAATCATGTGAAGTGTTAATACCACTTTATAAGGCCTTGGTAAGGCTACACTTGGAATTCTGCATCCAGTTTTGGTCGCCATGATATAAAAAAGATTTTGAGTGACTCTAGAAAGAGTTCAGAGAAGAGCAACTAAGAGGATTAGGGGACTGGGAGGCTAAAACATATAAAGAACAGTTGCTGGAACTGGGTATGTCTAGTTTGATGAAAAGAAGGACCAGGGGGTGACATAATAGCAGTGTTCGGATATCTCAGGGGCTGCCCCTAAAAAGAGGGAGTCAAACTGTTCTCCAAAGCATCAGAAGGCAGGACAAGAAACAATGGATGGAAACTAATCAAGGAGAGAAGCAACCTAGAACTAAGGAGAAATTTCCTGACAGTTAGAACAATTAACCAGTGGAACAGCTGGCCTCCAGAAGTTGTGGATGCTCCAACACTAGAAGTTTAGAAGAAGAGATTGGACAACCATTTGTCTGAAACGGTACAGGATTTCCTGCCTAAGCAGGGGGTTGGACTAGAAGACCTCCAAGGACCCTTCCAACTCTGTTATTTTATTCTATTCTAGACAGAAAATGCATGCTGTACAATACAGAACAAAGACTCACCCTCTCGACGTTCTTGAAATACATTTTGTAATCGGTCACTGTCAACGTGCCACTGATGGCTCCGATGAATGGGCAGATGTAGACCACGTCTTTAGCTGAGAGAAGAAGGTGACGTTTTATTAGTGCTTATACCCCTTTATTAAAAACTCTTTTGTGCAAGATATGATCTTTGCTTTCCAATCCCGAGTTGATTACGGCATTCCGGGTGGAGTAAAGTCCTTTTGCACAGCAAAGTTATCATAAAGGGATGTTTAAAAACCATCTTTCACGGCCCTTCGTTTTACAGTTTCGTATTGTTACAATAGAAAAGTAAAATAAAAAAAGACCAAGCTATGTCAATTTTAGGAAATGCTAAAGACACAGGGATTGCCATTTCAAAAAAAATTAAATGTTTAAGCACAGATGACGTCTTAAATTTTGATTTTATACTATATACACACACACCTTTCCCAGTCATTATCTAATCCATCCAAAGTGAGAAGGATTGACTTCTTCGATGGAATGAAAGTGTCTGGTACGTACAATCCTTAATATATGTATTTTTTAAAATTTCCTCCCGCATATGTTGCTTAGACTACAGACTTAGTAGCTAAACGACATCCTTTCCAATGGCTTTATCACCTGTTCTCAAATCCAAAGAAAAGTCTGTGGTATCAAAAAAAAAAAGTCTTCCTGATATTAGTACTGAGCAACTACAACATTATAGCAAGTGTTGTGCTGTTCCACTGTCATTACCAAGCGAGTGATCTCCAGGGAAGGAAAACCTATGGACTTCAACTCCCAGAATCCCCCAGTTTGGGGAAATAAGCAAATACATGACAACCAGCTCACCTTTATCCCAAAGATGCTTTCCCCAAAAACACAACTGGACTTCCTTAGGTTTTTCTTCCGAAAATGTTTCACTTCTCATGCAAGATGCTTCTCCAGTTCAGCTTCTTGGATGTGAAGCCTAATGTTTTCGAAGGGGGAAACCACCCCCCACCCCCTCAAAAAAAGTGCCTTTTGGAAAAGCACTTTTGGCACAACCATGACCTGGATGATGGAGAATCCCTACAGCTTTATCTTTAATTTTTTTCAATGAATTTTCAGAGAGGGAAAGAGACGGGATGGTCCCCTACAGTTTGGGGTACCAGCATTTCATTTCCAAGAATTGGAACCTGACTGCAACCCCCACCCCCCATCCCAAAAAACCCTCCAGCCTTACAACAGCCTCCAGCCTCGGGATGAAACTGCTGAGCAGTTAAAAGTATCTGCGGGATTATACCCAGACATCATTTTAATTGGATAATTTTTTTAATTAATTTAACTTTTAGTAGTAGTTTTTAAAAAAACCCAGCAAATTTAATGATTTTATATTGGTTTTTAAATTCTGTTATGTATTTTGTCTTTTATCTGCTGTGAACCGCCCCGAGTCCTTAGGGAGATGGGGCGGTATATAAATATGATAGATAGATAGATAGATAGATAGATCTTCAGAGCAGGGCACAAGCCAAAGAAGGATTTGGATATGCTATTCTTGTGAACTCTGAAGAATAGTACTTTATTGTAAAAACCAAAGAACAGTCATTTTGGTTGTGTTCAGGAATACATTACATTCAGTAGTATAACAAAATGTTTTTGAAATGAATTAAAAAATTCATGCATTTGGATAACATACATCCTAAGCATATGCTCAGATATGAGCAATGCAATGATAGCTATATCAAATCAGTAGGTCAGCTTCAATCAGACACATTACATTTAAATCAAACCATGGACAGCTATTTTCTGGCTGGGTTGTTAGGGACAAGGTAAGCCAATAGTTGGTAGCAGGGATGTTCACTGATATCCAGATCGGTCTTTGCTGTATTGTTCAACAGGTCCACTATAAATACAATCAAATAATAAAGATGTCAGGCACAACCCCACTGTCACTGTCAAAATACAGGATGAGACAATTCTTGATTTCCTTCATGTCAGGGGGAAAAGAAAAGTGGCCCAAGATTGCTTTGAGAACAAAGTGGTTAAATCAGCATTAAATGCAGTGTACTTATCTTATGATTTTTATTTAAAATTGTCACTAAATAGACTATAAGTAAGAGCTTTATAAACCATAATAATTGCCAGTTGCACTTAATTTCTGCTATATAAATTTCAAACTGGAAACTAAAATGCGACAAAGAAAATAAATAATTTCTATAAACTCAAATGAAAGATTTGTTACTTGTTCTACTGGGTACACAAATATTAACAAACGTAACCTAGACTGAAATTCTTTCTCTTCCAATTTATGTAATGTGTTCCAGTATATGACCAATCATTTCCTCCAAACTAAGGACCACGAAGTAGCTTCTTCGTCTAAAGATACAGTACATCAAATTCCTACCCTAAAAGATGCTTGCTTCCTCTTCTGCCCCAAGAACGGAAAGCTACTGGATAAACTACAACTTGGTGATTTCCCACATTTCTTGTATAGAGAGGGTTCCAGCTGGATCAGATAGTAAATAAATACTTTAGACTCTAGGGACAATCAACTAATTATAGTAGCTAGTCTTAACCTAAATGGACAAGTACAGTAGTCTAATTTCACAGAAGTCAGTTATCTATATTAACACTGAGGAATAAAGGATGTCCTTATTAGGCTGGAGACCTTGTGAACTTTCACAGAAATAATTCTCAATAAATAAGATTTATGAGTCAACATTCATAGGACCGCATAGTTAATATGTTAGCATTTATCACTTCATTAATATAGAAATCAGGACAAAGATGCTGCGTTGCCACAGAATGCTTTTTACTGAAAAATGTCTGCTTTAGAAAGATCATATTTACCCTTTACCCTCTCATTTGAAACAATCATCTCCACAGAAAGATCTCAACACCCCAAGCCTTTTTGATCACTTTTTCAACAGAACACAATGAAATTCCATTTTAGGGATGGAAGCTTTGAATTTGCCAAAAAAGCATTTTTGTTACTCACTCTTATGAAGTATTATGTAGAACAAGTTTTTCAACATTTTACTTGGCATCAGCCCTTTCTGAACTCATTAACTCATTGAGACCCTATCAAGAATTATATAATCATAATATCATGTGATCTGCATCAGTGCTGTCCAAATCTGATTCTCCAGACATACTGGACAATTTCCTCCATTTATTTGTCTAATACCCTTTTAAGCCATTACTACAAGTTCTGGCAATAGCATTTGTAACTTTGTACTGTAGATAAAGATGTAGGTTTCTTGGAAATGTTTGAATTGGAAAAATTTTCTACCAGTAGTTATCTACTCAACAAATTTGTTACCAGTAGTTATCTAACCACCTGAGCAAATTACTTTCCCCAGAGACAACCCTTTCTTAATTAAGCTCAGAACCGCCCCACTATGTGGTTATATGCAAAATATATCAGGTAGCTACTTCTTCTTTTTCTCTACATTTTCTCTGATAATAAACAGAGACAGGAAAAGCTGTGGGGATGTCACAAGTTATAACTAGAATATAAGGTTATGTGAACTCTCATCAGTGAATGGTAATAAGCAGTTGTAAAATAGAAATGTTGTCTGTAAAGTCTCCAGATTGTCCTCATAATCTCTGTTGTTTACAGCAAGCCAGCAAAGACTGTAGTGTCTTCTTAAAACCAAATGAAAGCAACCAATAATATTTAAAAACTTGGCTTGAATATAGACAACCAAGGATGAGATCCTATCTAGCTACAAGATTCTCCCAGCAATCATCTCTTCAAATACTGTAGATCTATCAAACAAATAACAAACATTTATAATTCATGTCTAAAACATTGGATTGTTTTAGGATCATCACTTTTGCAGAATACAGAATAACAGAGTTGGAAGGGGCCTTGGAGGTCTTCTAATCCAACCCCCTGCTTAAGCAGGAGACCCTATACCAGTGGTGGCGAACATTTTACTTACCGAGTGCCAAAAAGTACATGCTTTGTATGTGCCAGCCGCACTTACGTGCGGCTGCTCCACGTGCGCTTCATGTGCAACCGCACCATCTGTGCATGCATGCAGCTTTTGCACATGCAATGCACATGTGCTGCACGCAGGCACTCACACACACATGAGCAATCGCGTGTGCATGCGCAGGAGAGCTCCAAAGACCAGCTGGATTTCCTGCTGTAATCGCGTGCATGCACAGCAGACGCCCGAAGACCAGCGGGGTCTCTGCAATCACGCATACGTGCATGCACGATCGCATATGCATGCTCAGCTGGAGATAAGTTGGCTGACAGCTTGTGTGTCCAGCAAGATAGCTCTGCATGCCACCTGTGGCACCCATGCTGTAAGTTTGCCATCACAGCCCTGTACCATTTCAGACAAGTGACTGTCCATTCTCTTCTTAAAAGCCTCCAGTGATGGGGCACCCACAATTTTTGAAGGCAAGCTGTTCCACTGGTTGGTTGTTCTTACAATGAGGAAATTTCTCCTTAGTTCCAGGTTGCTTCTCTCTTTGTTCATTTTCCATCCATTGTTTCTTGTCTTGCCTTCTTGGTGCTTCAGAAAAAAGGTTGACCCTCCCTCCACTTCTTTATGGCAGCCCTTCAAATACTGGATCACTGCTATCACGTCACTCCTAATTCTTCTTTTCACTAGACTAGACATATCCAATTCCTGCAACCATTCTTCAAACGTTTTAGCCTTCAGCCCGCCCCCCCCTCCCCCCAACAAATCATCTTTGACATAGTTCAGGATTTATTTCTTCATAAAATTCATTGACTGCCCATCTTACCTCAGGGTAACTGACACTCTATAAATACTGGGAACAGCATATTAGGCTCAAGATAAAAAAAAACCACTTCCTACTAGCAGAGCCCACAAGGATCTTATTAAAAATCTACCCACCTAAAGGGAGGTTCTTTCCGTTCAGTTAGGCCTTGAACTCCCCAAACAGAGTCAGTGGAGAACAGATGCAATTCAGGGTTCGATGGTCAAAAGACACAGGAAAGGCAAAGAACCCTCATGCACCTACCTGGGCCTTACCTTCAACCCTTCAAGACTGACTGCTACTGAACATGGAAGTTCCAAAAAGCTGTCCAGAATTTACATACATCTCCTCCCGCATCCCAACCCTATTGCCTTTTCTGATTTCTGGTGCAATCCACATGGGCAAGCTCCAACTCCCATCATCCGTAGTGGGGGGGATGATGGGAGCTGAAACCCACCAGCTCTACAATTAAAGGAAGCTGTCAAGTCTCCCTAGAACAGTGCTTCTCAACCATGGCGACTTTAAGATGTTTGGACTTCAACTCCCAGAATTCCCCAGCCAGCTTTGCTGGCTGGGGAAT
>JAEANM010021446.1:0-11850 GCA_017656035.1 Myanophis thanlyinensis
TTAGTCATTTAAACTGAATTTTAAAATGATTTAATCAGCCGTTTATTTAATTATTTTAATCGTTTTAATTGTATTTTCTGTATTTATACTTGTTGTTACTGGCTGTAAACTGCCCCGAGTCCTGAGGGAGAGGGGGCGGTAAATAGATAGATAGATAGATAGATAGATAGATAGAGTTAGATTATTTTCATTTTTGCTATGAAGAGTTGCTGCATCCAAGTGACCACTGTTTTATATATTTACCTTGCAGCAAACACTATTTTAAATGTTAGATTCATTCTAGGAGAAACTTAATTGGGCTACTTACTACGTAAATCATATTGTTTTAAATCAATATTCCTACTGAGTTTCTGTTATAATTCATTGAATAAGCAATGTTGTAAACTCAGCTAAAAGCAATTAAGGTACATTAAATGTAATGATACTAAAAAGATAATGAAATCAATTTAAAAGTTACATCATATAGCAGAAATATTTCATCCATCCAATCCCCTGTATGCATTCCAATACATGTATCAATTTGCATGTGATTGTATTTTTATTTTTATTGTAATGTATCAAATGAAGGGATAACTTGCATAAATCTATAAAGAGGGCTTGTAACTTGTCTTTAGGCTTCTTTCTCTCCCACTTCCAGTAGCAATCCTGTCAATTACTCAATTTGTATTTCAGTTGTGTCTGAATCTCTGATTTAAATGTAGTCCTGAAAAATTGTTAATTACCCTTAATTTTGTGATATGAAAATGAGATGATGAGGAATAGCCATGTTTGAAATACTGTTCATGACATACAGTATAGTTTTTATGTTGTACATTTAAAGTGGTAGACTTTTATATTTGAATTGGTCTTTAAATACGAAGTACTTAGAAACACTGAAAGTATGCTAGCATTTTGAGGGAAAACAATGTTTTATATTAGTCATGTTCAGCAAGGTTATAATTACATCTTTTCTTCCTTAGAGATCGAGTCAAGTCCATGTTTTATCATGCTTATGATAACTATCTGGTAAATGCCTTTCCCTACGATGAGCTGCGTCCTTTGACATGTGATGGGCAGGACACTTGGGGAAGGTACTGGGAAATCAATATCATTGATCACTTATGAAATTTTGAAGTAGCAGCTTGCTACAGAACATCTCAACCTGCTAGAACAGGGGTCTATAATTTTGTCAAGCCAAACGGCATATTTACTTTTAAATTGCAGGCATGTTAAATCAAGTAATTTCATTGGTCTGTCTGATCATTTTCCCTTTGTAGGGGCCATAGGTGGTTCTCAGGTTATATACCTATGCAAAAGAAATTGGAACTTGTGGCAGAGAAAACAACTAATCCGTATGTTCTCAGAGAAAATTTAGACTTGCCTTTCTCAACCTGGACAGATTTACAATTTTCAGCTCCAAATGTTTTTAGCAACAACCATGTTGCCTGCAGAATCCTGAAAGTCAAAAGTTCCCTCACCTAGAAAACATCTAGATTAGGGGAAGCTGATATTAAGCCAAATACCACATAGAACTGCAATGAAAACAAGAGAACATCTCATTAATAGTACTGTAGTTGTATAGCTTCAGCTATGAAAAGCTACTTTGGTGGAATGGATTAGAAAGAACCAGGTTTAAATCCACCCTCAGCCATGGAAGTTTACTGGTTGACCTTGCCATTCACTCACTCAGACTAATATTTGAGGGGAAATTGGAGAGGATATTATATATGCCTTTCTATAGAACTCTACAGGGTTCTGAAAGATGGTACATAAATCCAATAAAGCAGAAGCAGCCCGGATGACTCAGATCATCTGTGAATATGACACAGAACAGTACATTCTGTAAAGGCCTTCTAATCCTGTCATGGGCAGTTAGGTGTCCAAGCCAGTTATTCCAGCTTTTATGTGCAGTGAATCTGTAGTTGTTTATAATATAAATCCATCTGTAAGGCATTGACAGGTGTATTAACAACTTCCAGTGTATATTTTCATACATGAATGTTATTTATAAAAATATACCTTTATTGTTAGGTAATCTCAGAGAAATGGGTCTATTATTTCTTATCTGGAACGTTGAGCATATCAAAACTGTTTAAAATTTATTCATGCAATAACATGGATTTTTTTTCTGACATAGTTAAGATCAAAATGTGTTGTTTATCATGTTACTTATGGTTGACATATCCCCTTCCCTCATGCCATTGCTTTTTTTTCCTCATGGTTTCTTTTTCAGTTTTTCTCTCACATTGATTGATGCCCTGGATACACTGCTAGTAAGTATTGGTTTTCTTATTTTTCATTCATTCATTTTCATTCATTTTTATGCATATCCTTAGATAGCAAAGAATAGTTTTGTTGCTTCAATCTCTGTGCTTGTTGTTTCTGTTTCTCCATTTGGGAGATTAAGCATGATGCATTTTCCATACATCTTGAAGGTTTGTGTCTTGAAACCATGAAGGAGTTAGATGTCACATTCAATCCCTGCTCATCACATGGGAGTATGAAAAGATGGATTATGGCTGTGCAGTGCTTTGTACCTTGTAATGTTTTTTTATCATCCTTTAAGAAGATTATGTCTTACAAATCTTTTTTTTTTTTTCAGATCTTGGGGAATGTCTCCGAATTCCAGAGAGTTGTTAGTGTGTTGCAGGAGGGCATAAATTTTGATATTGATGTAAATGCTTCTGTCTTCGAAACCAATATCAGAGGTGAGTTGGCAAAGAATCTTGTACGATAATATGGATTATATCTGAATTGCAATATAAAAGGAAGATTCCAAAACTTCCTAAACTAAGAAGAGCAAGAAAAGACTACAGTTTTCATCGCCTACCATAAACATCCAGCAGCCTTCTCAAACATGGTGGCTATCAGATATTTTAGATTCAATTTCCATAATCGTTAGCCAGCACAACTGTTGGATTATGGGAGAAAACTTCCAACACATACGGACGACACCAAGTTAGAGAAGGAGACTTGTCAGAAATCTTTGGTCTAAAATAGTACATTGCTTTTACCTTTGTCTGATTTTTCAAAATGCTTTTCTTCATTTATGGCTTTTGAATACCATAATGAAATCTCAAATTTTTCGTAAAATTTCCTTTGCAGTGATCAAAGGAAAAATTGTTGCTGAGTTAAAAGTTATAGTATCACCTCAGAAAAGTAGAATTGAATGCCTTGCTCCTCTATCTGTATTGAAATGCAAGGGACATTTGCAGGCCTCACTACCTCTTTGGTTCATTTGAATATGTCATAACAAAACTGAAAGTCAGCTGCATGTATATCCTTTGTCCTTGGCACAGTCCACTGCTTGTAAATAACCTTGATCTGCATTTGTAGTGGTTGGTGGCCTCTTATCTGCTCATTTGCTGTCAAAGAAGGCTGGTGTTAAAGTAGAACCAGGATGGCCTTGTTCTGGTCCCCTCTTAAGGATGGCAGAGGATGCTGCTCGAAAACTTTTGCCAGGTGAGCATTCTTGCTGACGCTTATCATTTCTTGTGTTCCCCCTCTACCTCCCCCCATAGTAGGCTACGTGCTACATGAATAGAATAGAGTTGTGAGTAACACATACCAGAAGTTTCCCCAATAGTTCACTGGATGCCAAATAGAGATTGCTATCTGATTATTTGAAAATCAAGAGTTGTAGCTCTCAGGTATACTGGAAAAAGTTACTAAAAGTTGGCATGGACTGATATTTCTGCTGTGTTTATAAATGAGTTAAATAGTTGTACAGTAGGTGTTGCCTATCAAGTCTGTTCTTTCAGTCCTGCTCTAGAGTAGCTCTATAACAATGATTAAAAGTATCAGTCACCTAAAGCAGAATGGGCAACTCATCCGCTGCATCCAATCCCAGACAAAGCTAAGCTTGGTGGAAAGTGGGTCAAGGTAATAGTATTGTTATTTTGTAGTTAAATAATTTTCCAATAAGGGAATTTTTAAAAAATAATGTACCTCTCCAGTGGTCTTTGGCTTCACCATAATAACACCTAAAGTGACGGATAAATATATAAGTGTTGATTTTGGAGGAAAACAGTACACATTTTAAGAATATTTTACATTTAATTCATCTGATTTGTTGCGGAAACTAAAACCTGTCTTGGCTTTCTTTTGTTGAAAGCAAGGGACTAAGTTTTATTCCAGAAAATACATTATTGACTTCTGTATCTGTGAAAACGTAAGAGTTCATATTGCCTTGATTAATAGCCTGTATATTTTGAGCCAATGTGTTTGCTTTATAAAACATATTTTGGTGCACTTAATTTTGTCATAAGGTAGAACATTGGCCTTGATAATACTCTTTCAAGCCCTGTAAATATTTAATAATGTTCAAAACTTTGTTTCAAAGCCTTTCAGACTCCAACTGGAATGCCATATGGAACAGTGAATTTACTACATGGAGTAAATCCAGGAGAGACACCAGTTACTTGTACTGCTGGGATTGGTACATTTATAGTGGAATTTGCTACCTTAAGTTATCTTACAGGGGACACAGTATTTGAAGATGTTGCCAGAAGAGCTCTTAAGACCCTCTGGAAAAATCGTTCTGATATTGGCTTGGTGAGTAAAAAGCCCCCTTTCTCATTTCAGTCCTTTATTTGTAGTTTAATCTGAACAAAGGTCTAGCATTTAGATAACTTTTATTATAGTAAAATTTTGCAAATATATTACTAAGTATTATATTTAAAGTTCCCTTCAGAGAATAGATTTTCAGGCTTTGTAAAGTAGTAGGTATACAGTGTACAACTACCCATAGGCCTCATTTTAATGGATTATCCAGGGGAAAGGCATCAATTACTCTCATTTCCCCAGAAAAGGATAATATTCCTAATTCCTAATATTCCCCAAATATGAAAAGAATATCATCACTGTGCTATACATTGTTTCTGTAATGATGACATTACACAAATGTGAATGAATGCAAATTTTGCATTTTGTGGCATTTGCATAATCTCATTTGTAAAGATGAGCTAAATCACTGCAAATGTTGTAAAATTAATATAAATTTAATTGCTTCTGCTGAGCTTTATCAGATATAATGGGCCTGTACCTAATTTTGAGATGTCCAGAATGATGTGTAGTTGGTTTCACCCAAGGTCTGTTAAGTGGAAGTGTGTTAAATCAGGGTTTCATTCACCATTCAAAATTGCAACAGCACTGAAAAAAGTGTCCTATGACCATTTTTTTGCACTTGTGACCATCGCAGCGTCCCCATGGTCATGTGATTGAAATTCAGGCTCTTGGTATATTTATAAATTTAACAAGTGCAGTGATTCACTGTGGCAAGCAAAGCTGAAAAAAATGGGGCAAAACTCACTTAACAACTGTCTGACTTAGATATTTTAGGCTCAGTTATGGTATTAAGTCGAGGATTACCTGTACATCATTCTTCAAATAGCATAAAACTGCAGGACAAATAAACCATAATACAGAGGCAATAAAACAAAAAATTAAAATGCTGATGAAATAAGAATATTTTTACTTTACATTTAAAAAAATGAATGCCACTTCCAGTCAAGTTTCTTTAGGGTTACTCCTATAAAGTTAGGGGATTGCAACAGTGCAAGAAGATGTCCTTTGCTCCCAAACCACATGGACATTCCTTCCCAACCATGTTTTTTCAGACATTGACTATTACACCTATTATCCTAGTTTGCATGGTTAATACATGATTGGATCATAGATCATATTTAGAGGGGAACTATATGTAGGAAAGTTGGCCTATATCAAAAGCAAACAAATAATAGTATGCCAACTTTATAATAGCTGTTCATTAGAATAATTCAAGCTTTTTTTAATTACTTGGCTAAAATATGTCATAACTTATCGCTGAAATAGGGGAAAAATCATTATACTCTGTTAATTTGTTCAGACAGTTCCATTAAAAGAAAACTTTAGAAAAACTGATACTGTCAAAAATTATTTCATCATATTCTTACAAATTAGCTTTAATTTTCTCAGCAACTAAATCATCTTTTGTGACTATTTGTTTCTGATATGCATTGTTTCCTTGGAAATATGATTCAAAATGTAAAATAGTTATTACTGAAATTAGCATGAAAATAAATCTGTACTAAAGAAAGCATAAGTTTATCCCAAAGAATTCCTAGACTTAGTATGTTCTTTTACAATGTGCTTTCATACAGTGAAGCTAAAGAGAAGATGTGACATTTAAAATCTAAATTAATTCTAAACCAAGATTTAATTCTTAAGAGTTACAATGGTGCAATTAAAATGCTTTTTAAAGGGCTACAAGTGAATCATTTGTATTAGATATTAGATATTTTTTAAGCTTGCATTGATTAGCAAAACACAACTTTTGCTGAATGGAAAGGAAATGCAAGGCCATTTTAATCTTACCCAAAACTTTAATAACTGAGTTTTTCCTTCAGGTAGGTAATCATATTGATGTGATTACTGCCAAATGGGTAGCCCAGGATGCTGGGATTGGAGCAGGAGTAGATTCCTACTTTGAATACCTTGTTAAAGGGGCCATTCTGCTGCAGGACGAGGAGCTGATGTCCATGTTTCTAGGTGAGTTCCTATGGTTATGCAATATGTACTTCAAGTTATTTTAGTGCAATACACTTAATATGGAATAAGAAACCAAAGACAGAACTTTTAGGAAAAGAATACATCTCTTATGTTTCTAATTATCCCTTACTCTGTGATTGTCTTCTCCTTCAGTCACTCAAAAGCAGATGGCATTTTCTTCTTTCTCTATCTCCAATTATTGGCCATCTAAGCCTTTTAAACATTCAGTGTAAACATTCTGCCTCAGCCTCTTGCAAGATACCTTAGCTAAGATTTATTTATATAAACATCAGTGAGACAAATAGTTACATTCACTATGTAACTGTACTTAACCTAATTTTGCTTACATATATCAGCTTTAAAGATATTTTAATATTTGTCTTCTGCTTCTTGGAATAGCATCTATGTTGAAAATTTCTGGTTAGTGAGCAGATTCTATACGGTTGAACCATCTTTATTCTATAGTTCTTTTGTTTAAACATAAAAGGAAGATAGCACATTAAATATTTAATATATATTCCATTTTATCAGAAGATACATTGAAAAGATGTATAATAAAATATTTATTAGATGTTTCTAGAAATTCAAATAGAAATTATAATATGTATGAATAAAAAATATGAAAGAGTTTTCACTTCTGAAACTTAATTTCTCACCCAATAGTTGTCATTGGTTTTACCTTTTCTTTCACTCTAGATTATAACAAAGCTATTAAAAACTACACAAAATTTGATGATTGGTATCTGTGGGTTCAAATGTACAAAGGAACTGTCTCAATGCCAGTTTTTCAATCTTTGGATGCTTACTGGCCTGGCTTACAGGTAACGATTGCTCTAAAATTCATTAGCATAGTTAAAATATATATGTATATTTTTAATTGAAGTGTCTAATGCTGTTTGTGTTCTAAATATAAATTATATAAATATACTCATCTTAAACATAAATATTAAGTATAATTTAAATTTTACAATTATAATGCCAGATGTCTGTTGCCTTTCTACCAAACCGTGTCCTGCTTTTTCCCATGAAGAGTCCAGTGGAAGTATTTTTCGATAGAAATAAATTATTTTTAAAAAGCTGTTAAGCCCAAATACCTAAAATGTATCTTTTGACAGTTTTTTAAAATCGTAATTTGCTTTCTAATGCCATCATTCATCATCTTGGAGATCTTAATGTGTAGTAGTTTTATTTGTTAAAGGAAAAAAAATACATTACATAATTTTTTTTCCCAGAGCCTTATTGGAGACATAGATAGTGCAATGCGAACATTTCTCAATTATTACACTGTTTGGAAGCAGTTTGGTGGGCTGCCTGAGTTCTACAACATCCCTCAGGGCTACACAGTGGAAAAGCGTGAGGGATACCCTCTTCGACCTGGTAAATATGAACATATTAGAAGTACATTTGCTATGTGCCTTGGTTATAGAAAGGCAAGAAGTCTTCCTCAAAGTAGCCTCAACTCCTTGGTGACAATGTGGACATTTTTGGCAGCAATGTAGAAATCGTTTGTTACTACCTTCTTCCAGAATGTTTATTTTATCAATCTAGTCAGGAATTCCTTCCCCACAGAGTACTGATTTGGCTTAGCCCATCATATTGATACTATACTTCATTTTTAAGTGCTCCCCCCCCCCCCCACAAAAAAAAAATTCTATTAAATTTATACAATGCCAAGTGAGCAAAACCCAAATGGTTCAAATAGATTTATTTTCTGGTCTGGCTCAAGGTAGCTAAACTTTTCACTTATGCTGAGTAACAGATGAAATGTGAATAAATGAAAATGTGCTCATTTGTATCAAGCTTTAACGAGTAAGAAAGCACCATCTTGAATAGTTTTTTTTTTTAATTGTGTTTATAAGACTGAGCAATTAGCATTTGGGGCATTATATATTATTGTTATTGTTACTTAGGTTTTTTTTAATCCTGCTTTTACTATTTTAACTCAAAGCATTAAATATACATGATACTGGTCCTCATCCTATTATCCCCACAAAAGCAATTCTATGAGGTGAGTTGGGCTGAGAAAGACTAACTGCCCCAAAGTTACCCAACCAGCTTTCATGCCTCTAAGGCAGTACTACAACTCACAATCTCCTGGTTTCTAGGCCTGCATTTTAACCACTATACAAAACTGGCTATTATATTCAGTACATATTTGGAAAAGTAACTTTCTTTTTCTTTTTGTCTTTGGCTTTGCAGAACTAATCGAGAGTGCAATGTATCTGTATCGAGCTACACAAGATCCAACACTTTTAGAGCTAGGCAGAGATGTGGTGGAGTCGATAGAAAAAATCAGCAAAGTAGAATGTGGCTTTGCAACAGTTAAGTGTTTCTCCCAAACTTTTTTTGTAGGGTGGGAATATTGAGGGTCAGTTTATTCTTTGTAAGTCTTCCTTGTTACCAGCAAAAGCATCTTCTTGGTTCTTCATAAGCAAATTGAATTCTGATTCCGCTGTAGAAATACCAGAATTGCCCCAGAAATTTGCCATTAATCCAGCTTGATAAGATGCTAGTGCTATAGGGCAAGTTTTCACATCTCAGCATAACCACATCTTCTTTGCTTTTATTTTTAAGATCAAAGACCTGAGAGATCATAGATTAGATAACCGCATGGAATCCTTCTTCTTGGCTGAAACAGTGAAATATCTGTATCTCCTGTTTGACCGTGACAACTTCATTCATAACAACGGATCATCGTTTGATGTCTTACTGACACCATATGGAGAATGTATTCTTGATGCTGGGGGATATATTTTCAACACAGAAGCCCATCCTATAGATCCTGCTGCCCTCCACTGTTGCCGGAACCAAAAAGAAGAACAGTGGGAGGTTGAAAACTTAATGAGGGAATTCTACTCTTTGAATAAGAGTAAGAAGTTTACTTTCACAAGAACTTCAGGTAAAATGGAAAAAAGACAAAAGGATTCTACTGATATTTCCTCTGAAGATTACAAGAGACAAGTAGGCTCAAACAAGAAAGTAAAAAGGACGGTCCCATTATTGAGCTGCCCCACTCAATCATTCAACTCGAAACTAGCTGTTATGGGACAGGTTTTCTTGGACAATGCATGATTTCTTTTCTGAAATTCAGATGTGTTGAAATCAGTAAACTTGAATTTTATTTGCATTTTTTCTCTGCATTTATTGCACTGTTTCTCTGGGAATACACAACATCATGCTGCAGGAATCTGTAGTTTCTCAAAGCAGGATACATTTTGTTGACATGGGTTCACTTTAAGAAAGCAAAAGTATTTGAAAATGAAAAATGAGTTGCAGTGTTTTCTGATTTTACTAGGCCCTGATTCCACCTGCATTCCTTGTTTTTAATATTTCTCTAAACGAAGAAAAATAAAAGACAAAGATGTTTGGGTTATTGGTAGTGCTGCAAGGTGAGCACGGTGATGGTGTTGTTTTAAACATTTATCCTGGGCTGCTTCAATAACATTTGAGGAATGATAGCAAGTGTTTTCTTTCAGTGATGCTCAGTCGATTGTGGATCTAAATTCTTTGAACAGAATGATTCCTTTGCACAGAATGAACAGATGGCATTAAATGCAGTAGAGGCATCCCATTTGAAGGAAAGATAAATAGACAAGCTTCACTAGTTTGGTTTTTTTTCTCCGCAAATCACCTCTTAAGAAAACAGGAAACTGCTGAATGGAAAAAAAATATAGAGGCTGCAAGAAATTGCAAGACTCCTGCTTCATGAATATGCAGGAAGATATTTTAAAAATCATTTTTTCTATTTCCCATTTTCACTTCTCTACTCCTGAACAATTAACATTTTTAGTCATGAGTGTATGGTTATTCTATATGAGATAACACTGCCTTTTTAACTTCTCACAGTTATGTCACGATGTTGGTAAGTTGTTTTTATATTTCTGGCCAATATCTCCTGTTTAAATTATAAATGAATGCTGAAAGTGCTGCAAATACTGAAATATTCAAAATGTGATGTTTCATATTGATAGTTCACCTAGGATGGTTTTTCTTTGGAAAAAAACATAAAAGCTCCTATGTTATGGGTGTTCTAATTACATAGAGTGAGTTTATGTTTTCCTTTTCATTGTAGCAATATTTTATATTTATATTAATATAAAGAACCAATTAAGACTGATATAATTAAGAGTCTATCTCTTGCAATTTTTGAATGTTCTGGCACAAATTGAGAGAGATTATCTGTGAGATTTAGGATCTTTTCCTTCATGAAATGCCACTGAAGGACTGCCAACAGGGACCTCATCCGTTTGTGTAAATTTCAGAAGATTTCAAACTATGCTCAGTAGGGTTGCACAGAAATCCAGATCTGAAAGACAAAACAGGATGTTCAGTATGCATGAATAAGCACATACTGTCAGTTGTTAAATGCCGTCTGTAAAATATGCCCTTTCTGAAATCACGTCGGTTGCAAAGACTACTGTGTGAGCTCAGGAAAAGATGCAGGTAATTCTGACAATTTGCCCATCAAACTTGAAGAAATCTGCAGATACAGAGATGCCAAATTCCACCTTCCAAATTAAATGTTTATATATTATGATTAGTTTCTTAAGCATTGATTCATTGTTATTCATTCTTAAGTTAGTAAAACTGTTAATATAACCTTTTGTGAGTGTAAGACATAAGATCATTGAGCAAACAAGCTCTAAGGCTGGGGCAAAAAAAGATGGAAATGAAATGGGAAGTAGTACTGAAGTAACTGATTTAAAAGCTTGGGAAAAATAGTCTCATTTTATGCTATATATAAAATCTTGGAGAATATCCAAGCAACAGGTTATTTTTTCTACACTAAAAAATACTAACAAATTTTCTGCAAAATACACTGCTATATGTGATTCATGTTTCTTCTTTAGTACTAGGAGTAACTCATTGATTAATCACCACAAATGCTGTATAATGGGAAATATGAGCATTACAGTACCAGAAATGGCATTGTAATATGGAGGTGCACACTATAAACACCATTCCTCCAATTTATCAAATTTATACACCACTCATCTCACCCAAAGAGTGCTGTATAAAACGAATATTGAGCAGAAACATAAGAAAAGCACAAAAGAATAGGTTGGAGGAAGCGAGACAACCTTCAGTGGAAAGATTTAATTAAAGAACTCAACGTTGAGGAGAGTGCCCATTTATCTCTGGAAGTCTTGCTTTTAAGAGAAAGCTGAGAGTTGATTATTCCTTTTTCAATAATCACAAATCAATTACCGTATTTATCGGCTTATAACACGCACTGGCGTATAACGCGCACCTTAATTTTAAGAGGCAAATTTCAGGAAAAAAACTAAATTTTAAATAATGAACTTTGAAGCAAAGCAAAGGTAGTTCAGAACTTTTTTTATT